>JAJIBD010010592.1:0-64286 GCA_021461705.1 Cryptotis parvus
TTCCTGAGTGCAGAGCCAGGAGGAACCCCTGAGCATTGTCGGGTGTGACCCAAAAAGCAAAAAAAAAAAATAATAATAATAAAAATAAATAAAAGGTGGCAGGTAAAGAAGCCTTCAACAGAAAACCCAAGGGAGAAAATGGGGCCAGATTCCTACCACGGAACTGTCTGGCCCCCCCCCCAGCACGGAAAGGAAGGAAGGGCTCCCGAGGAGCTCCTACAATAAGCTCATTGAGATCTCCCGAGGAGCAGGGGGAAATCCTCAGCAGAATAAAAACTGGAGCTAGGCTTCAAGAAGCAGCACCACTTCCTAAGGAAAAACATGAGAACGACAGCCAGTGAGGAACTTTTACCACTCCCTTAGCCACTTAGAAGAATGGAAAATGGAGGCCTGATCCCAAATTAAGACTTGTCTCCAGGATATAATTTTCTATCAGAGAACATATATATTAGGGCAAACATTTAGTCACAGAGCATGCGGCCTTTGTGCGTGAGTCGCTTTCACCTGTCACGTGAAATGGTCTGCTCCTCTCTCTGGAAGCCAAGCTCCATTCCTGAGTTCAGGATATCTGCCCCCATTTTGTTCCATTTGCTTTAGAATCTACGTGGATGCAGTATACATCTTACACATTATACATATGTGTATAATTAAATTTTTTTCTTTTCTCCTACTAATATGTCTGATGTCAATGTGATAGTTCACCCAACTACAGAAAAACCCAGAGGGTCCAGTGTAAATTTTCTATCCATTACACACATTCATATTCTTTTTTTTATTATAGGATTAGCACTCCTGGACTTTCTGAGTATAAAATAATGTAAAGTCTTTGAAGAAAATTTTTAAATATAGATAAGAAGGGAAAAAATCAATATCACCCACAAAGAGAACTCTCTCCGGGGCTCCTGCCGGCTTCTCCGGGATCGGTTGCGTTACCTGTCTGTGAGAGACTCACAGACATGGGACAGAGCTGCTACTGGCTCTCCCTGTGCCCATACTGTCCACGAGGCTCCCGGAAGGGATGGCAGGTTCTAGCCCTGGCCAGCCACCCCAGCAGAGCCTCGCGACAAGCCAGGCGACCCCCCACTCCATGAGGGCCTCCATTTTCCACATCGGACTTCCCCCTCGCCAGAACTCTATCCAGCAGACCAGCCTACTACAGCCCGGCTCGCGCTGCCGCTGCGGCAGCGCAGTTCATCAATAAATAATGGATTTAGAGATGACCACAAGAGTATGCTACCCCCTACGGCAGAGCCTGGCAAGCTACCCTTGTCGTATTTGATATGCTAAATACCAGTAACAATTATAGACCTCATTCCCATGACCTGATGGAATGGTTTGAGGCTCTTTATATTCCTGGAGCAAGCAGGTGCCCTTGGGCTCTACTTGCATGAGACAGGACATATGGAGATGTTACTGGTGCCTGCTCGAGCAAATCAATGATGAACGGGAAGACAGTGATACAGCCAGTGAGGAGTCCCCCCACCTCACCACCCTGCCTGAAAAAAGAACCACCACTAATATTTAGTCTTGGGGCCAGAGCCATAGAACAGCAGGTAGGGCACTTGCCTTGCCGTGGCCTATCCAGGTTCAATTCCTGGTATCCCATATGGTCCTCCAAGTACCGCCAGGAGTAATTCCCTGAGCGAAAAGCCAGGAGTAACCCCTGAGAGCCGTCAAGTGTGACCCCAAAATACAGTCTTCCTCCAGGGTCCCTTCCTGATGTGGCTGTGTCCCACCACAGCACTGGCGCTTCGCTACTTGGTAAGCCTCAGTTTCCAAATCTGTCCTTGAGGTGATTATACCCTTCTAGGTTGTTGAATTAACTAAACTACAGTGCCTAGAAAAGAATACTCAAAAAAAGGCAGCTATTATCATTGGTACCCTGCCATTTCCCTTAACATTTTAACGTAATTGATTCTGAATGTTGCCTACGGTCTTTGGAAAGACCATCACCGTTATGGTCACTGGATACACTGATTTCTTCACCATTCTCTTGTGAGAAGTGTCCGGGCTGCTTCCATTTGTGCCCGCTTATAAATAGCTCCGTGATCAACACTGCTGTGAATATAGCTTTGCCTCCCCATAGTTTGGAGATTTTCCTTAAGATCATTTCCCAGGAAGTGGAATCACGAAGTCAAAGGACAATAAACAGCTTAAAACTTCATATTCCTAAAGCCTGATGGAACAACGGAGGTGCTTGCCCTTAGCGCCCCTCCTTCCCATCCCAGAACCTTCCTGCCACCCACTTCCTCCTCATTGCAGCTTCCCACCTCCCACCCAGGCTGCCTCCCAGCAGCCAGTAGCTGAGCCTTTCTGCTTGGCTGTAAAACCCGGTTTGCAGCTCTTACCCTCTCCCAGCCCGACCTGACTGCTTGGACCCCACCAGTTCCCCTTCCTCCGAGGCTGATTTCTGGGCCCTGTTGCCTTTTCACAACTCAGTGGAGTCCTGACAGGCAGACAAGTGGCCACTAAGGGCAAGAGGGAAACTTGATCTCTTCCCTCCCCCCTCTCAGGGCTGTCTCTGTAGTGCGGGACCAGAGTCCTCCCTGATGTATCCATTGGGCAAAATACCCCAGCGCAGTCAGAGGAAGCCGAGCTGGGGATTACAGAGGGCTTTTATTCACTTATTGGTTATTTTTTGTGCCACTCCCAGCAGTGCTCAGGGCTTACTCCTGGTTCTGTGCTCAGGGGATCACTTCTGAAAATTCTTGGGGGATCATACAGTGTAAAGGGATCAAGTAATCAAGTGCAAAGGCAAACTCTACCTGCTGTACAATCTCTTAGGTCCCTATAGAGCAGCTTGAAGGAGATTGTGTGAAAGAAAAATGTCAATAATCAGGTATAATCCAGGAAGGGCAAGGAAAAAGGTGCGCTGGGCTCACCCAGGGGTGATGCTGGCTGTATGCATTGCTCTGTGGACAGAGAGTGATGCCGGCTGTATGTCTTACCATGTGACCAGGAAAAGACACTGACTGAAGTTATTCATGAATTTGTAGCCAGAAGCAAGCAGCAGGGACTCTAGAAACATCTGCTCCAGGTCAGGCCTCCCTGTGGGTTCAATGTTGGGGGCTAGCGAGGAGAGAGACCAGGGTCCATGAGACCGCCATCTTTATGGGCTTTTCTCGTGAGACTAGGTGGCTCATTACTTCCCCTGAGGAGGCAAGTTTCTGGCTGCCTCAGTTTCGATCCGAAATCTGGAGACCTGTGTCGGTAGTGGCAGGCATCTGGCGGGGTGACACATGCTTACAAGGACTTTGCTCGTGACTCACCTTTGTTTCCGTGCCTTGACACAGTGGGATGGAATGTGGAAAGGCTTCCCTTTATATCCTTTTTTCTGGCTCAGCTGCAAACTCACTGGCATTCAGGCTGTTCTCCTGAGGAAAGGGGCTTCCAGGATAAGGTGACCTGAGGCTTAGTTAAGTCAAGGCTAGGCTTTCGGTTTTCTCTTACTCCAAAGTCAAGGTGAGTTGGGGGCCAGAGTGATAGCCCAGCGAGTAGGGCATTTGCCTTGCATGCGGCCAGCCCATGCCGGCCCAGGTTCAATCCCGGCATCCCATATGGTCCCCGAGCACCGCCAGGGAGTGATTCCTGAGTGCAGAGCCAGGAGAAACCCCTGAGCATTGCCAGGTGTGACCCAAAAAGCAAAAAAAAAAAAAAAACAAAGTCAAGGTGAGTTTAGAGCATGTTTATCCTCACAACAGATATGTGGCTCAAGGTTATGGCCAACGTCAGAGTTGCTGAGGTAATCTGGGGTAGTTCAGTGTCAGTGGCCTCAAGTTTCACTGATTCAAAGCTGAGAGAATTCTTAGACACCAACTAACTCAACTCCTCTTTGGTGAAGAGGTTTACAAAGGTTAAGAGATTTGCCCAAACTCATACAGTTGTGTCGTGAGTTCCACAGTTAGAACTCCAAAGGTCAGCGAGAAAGCACAGGAGTTAAGGCACTGGCCTTGAGCGCAGGCCAACTCTAGTTGAATCTCTGGCACAGAAAATGGTGCTCCCAGCAACACCGGGACTGATCCCTGAGCACAGAGCCAGGAGTAGTGCACTGGACTACTCTGGGTGTAGTCCCCAAAACAATCACTGTATCACTGTCTTCCCTTTCATCATCGATTTGCTCGAGCAGGCCCCAGTAACATCTCCATATGTCCTGTCTCATGCTAGTAGAGCCCAAGGCATCTGCTTGCTCCAGGAACATAAAGAGCCTCAATCCATTCTGGAATGAGGTCTATAATTGTTACTGGTATTTGGCATATATATCAAATACAACACAGGTAGCTTGCCAGGCTCTGCCGTGCAGGTAGCATAAAACAAAATAAATAAAATTAAAAAAACAAAATAAATAAAATTAGAACTTCGATCCTGGTTATCCTGACCCTTGGAACACACTCTCCAACCTCCATGGGTGTGGAGTCTCGTCTTTCTCTGCTCTGTCTGGGGCTACCCCTAAACCCACCTCTTCCATGGGTCCTGCTGGCTCCAATACTGACACAGAGCTACTCCCTAAAGGCTGAGCTCCTAAAGTCAGCGCAGGTGAAAGGTTTAGGTTATTGTCCAATCCGAGCCCTCCAACACATCTGTGGACTTGATCCACAGACCCACAGCAGAAGGCCTGTTATAAATGCAAATGCCGGGCCGGGGCGATAGCCCAGTGGGTAGGGCTGGTCCATGCGAGCCCAGGTTCGATCCCTGGCATCCCATATGGCCCCTGAGCACCACTGCCAGGAGTAATTCCTGAGTGCAGAGCCAGGAGAAATCCCTGAGCATTGCGAGGTGTGACCCAAAAAGCAAAAAAAAAAAAAAAAAAGGAAATGCAGATGCCCAGGCCCCAGCTAATTCGCATCTCCACAGGCTCTGGTGACTTGGGGGTCCCATCAGGATTGAGACACCTGCTATAACCAGCCCACTTTAGAGAGGAGCAAAAATAGACCTACACGGGTTGGAGGTGACTACAGGGTCCCACAGCAGGTCAGGAGTTGCAGTGAAACCTTGTGCAAAATCTTGCTTTGGATTCTTGAGGTTCAGCTTTTCCCACCAGTCTTCCTCAGGTCAGGGGAGAAAGGTTTCTAAACCGAGGCAAAAAGGGCTGTAAGAATTCAGGAACGTGCCCAAATCAGGCCTGGTGTCCATTAACTCCCCACCCGGCCTCAGAACACGCTGATCTGCTTTGCAGGCCTCCTTGAAAAATGTCTCACAAGGCACCCACTCTGGAACAGTTCAAGGTAGAATCATCACCACTCACCGCCCAGACTCCGTGCTTCTGTGCTACCTCTGACTTTCATCAAACAAACTACCAGCTGCCTCACACAGCCCTCACGGAGGCTCCAGTCACGAAGAGAAGGGCCTTTCGTGCGTAGGGTGCTTCATGAGACTTCTTGCTAACCCATGAGGCAGGTACTATTATTATCCTCATTTTTTTCTCCAGATGGGAGAATTGTGGCATAAAGACATGATGAAGTAACGGTCTCAAGGTCACAAATTCAGCAAGTGGCTGACCAAAGATGGAGATCTCTGGCCGTCCCTTCCACAGCCCTTCCTCCTAAACCGCCGGGCTAATTGACCGAGCCTGAATGCCTTCCCCATAATCGCCTGCCCTCCTATTCCAGCCTCTATCGATCTCTCTTCTGCAACATTTTTCCTGCTCTCAATATCAAAGCCACCTAATTTTGCAGTGATTATTGTGTGGGCCTTACTGTCAGTGGTGCTGGAATTCTTTGCTCTTTAAATATCCCCCTGTACTCAGCAGACCTTCGGGAGAACACATTCATACGCTTCTAACAATTCTTTCTTTGCCAGCTGAATTGGACAGCAAGTAACTCCCTCTTCCCTGCCATCCCACCCCCATCTTTTTTTTTTCCCCTGTGCCATTAGAAAACAGTCTTTTCTTGGCTGGAACAAGTACTACACAGTCTGTTCCACCAGCTAACATTTTATTGAGTTCTTAATATACATAAGGCACTGTTCTAAGTATTTTACATGTCTCACTGAATAACTGAGTAACCTATGAGCTAAGTCCTATTTCACTCCCATTTTACAGAAGAGAAAAAGACGTGTTTGACCTAGAACATGAGAGAATGATTTTTGCTGATGGATAATGTTATCGGCAACCACCATATAAATACTTGGTAATTGCATCATGAAATTCCATTTTCTGTATAGAATTGTCACTGTCACCCACTATCAGGCAATAGATTCCAGTGTCTCATTTTACAGAAGAGGAAACTGTGACTCTGAGTGAAAGGGATTTTCCATAGTCCCACACTGAGCGTGCCTTAGTGAACACTCCATTTTCTCCATTTACAACCGGAAGACAGGAGATGGAAGGCCATGAGAACGACTCTCTAAAATAAAAGGCATCTCTAAATGCCAGGTAAGTGGATAAAAGCTGGTAATGGCAGGCACTACACAGGAGTTCAGCTGTTAGATTCCTATCTGGATTCAGTTAGGCTCAGAGTCCAGAGCTTCCCTTTATCTGAGATGGGGGAAGAGATGCCATACCACCTGATTACAGCCACCTTGATTTGACATCTTGAGTGAGAGAAATCAGTGGTCTTCGTTGAAAGAAGGCCAACTCTTTGCTTTTCAACAATGAGCAGGCGCTACTTTCATGGTCTCAGAAAAGCGAGAAATAAAGAAATGGGGCAAAATGCATTGGGCAGGCAGAATACCCTGGGGCTGGCTTCAGATTGCTCTGGCTTCTTTGGGCACCTCGGAGCTATCCCCACAGGCTACCCGGCCCCCCATAACCTGCTGGGAAGATCCTAGGGGAGAGTGAAGCAGGGCTGGGAAGAAACTCCAGAAGCATCTACTTAGGATGCCATGAGTTCTTGCTAGACAAGACACAGGAGTCTCCAAAACCCTGAGACTCCCTGACATGGAAACTGCTGAGCGTTCAGTCTCCCAAGGGTCAGATCCACAATGCTTGCTTGCTCCTTTGGTTGGCTGGTTTTGTTTTTAGGGCCACACCCCACAGTGCGCAAGTGCTACTCCTAGCAAGATGCAGGGAGGTCACTCCTGGCAGTGCTCCAGGGACCCATGTGGTCCTGGGGATGGAACCCAGGACTCCCACATGCAAAGCATGCACACTAGCCCTCTGGGTTATTTCCCAGGCCCGGATCCACAACATTCTTTTGAAAAGGGCACCCCAGACCCTCTAAAGAGTTAGTGCTCCAGCTCACAATAATCAGCTGGAACAAGGCAAGTGTTAGGCAACAACCTAACACTTTTGCCTACTCAGAAAAACTGACAGTGGGTAAGATTCATGACCTGCCTCATGAATTCATATTTTAAAAAAATGTGCAGTGCCAGGGCTCAAACCCAGGTCTCACACAGCCAGACAAGCACGTTACCATGAACTACATTCCTGGTTTTCACATTAACTAAAAGTCTGGTTTTTTTTCCTTCCTAATTCTATAGCTGGCCCCATCCAAAGCAAGGGAAGAATAGAGGATGGACAAGCATGATTATTCACTCAGTTAAGTCCTCTCCATCTCAGAAGCGCTGCTCTTGTGTTTTGTTTTGTTTTGAGGCCACACCCAGCACAGCTGTGGACCTATACCTTGTTCAGGGGTCCCTCCCTGCCCTGGGTTCTTCAAGGAACCGGGGACAGAACCCAGGGTTCCCACACGCTATCTCCTTCCTGGCCTCTCTGTCCAGGGTCTTTAATCAGTTTCCACTGTGACTAAGGCCAGAGGTGCTCAGATCTCAGGGGGCACGGAATCCCGGGAAGTGGAATCCCGGGGGGGCACGGAATCCCGGGCCATTAACTAAGCTCCTACAGGTCCAGAGGACTGTGAGCAAGTCAGGCCCAGGGGCTGATCTACAAGTGAGGTCCGAGCACAAGCACCAGGTGTCAGGCTGGGGAGGGGAAGTGCATGGTAAAAGAACCCCCAGGAGGGGGAATAGGCTGGAGGTGTCAGGGTGCACAAAGGTGGGGGGGTGCAGCCATAGCTCCGAGCCAGCGGGTGAAAGTAGAAGATGCTTCTACAGAGGCATGAGGGAGGCTTTGAGTTCTAGCCAAAGTGGAGGGAGCAAAACAGCTGGGCAGGTGTAGGAAACAGACTGGATGGGCCTGGAGTCTAGGACTAGGGTGTCAGTGGCAGTTCAGGGAGCAAGAAGGGAAGGGAGAAACAGGTCGGGAGGCGTTGCGGCCAGAGCCGGGACCTGAGTGCTCTCGGAACAGGGGGCCAGAGCGATGGTCCAGCGGGTAGGGCGTTGCCTTGCACACGGCCGGCCCATGCTGGCCCACGTTCGATCCCGGCATCCCATATGGTCCCCTGAGCACCACCAGGAGTAATTCCTGACTGCAGAGCCAGGAGTAACCCCTGAGCATCACGGGTATGACCCAAAAAGCAAAAAAAAAAAAAAAAAAAATATATATATATATATATATATATATATATATTAGTAGTAAGTATTATTTTAAAAATCTTATATTTTGAAATTAAAATAGTCAAAATAATTAAAATAAAATCAAAGAGTTAAATTTTAAAAACTATTTTTTAAAATTTGTATTATTGTTGCTATTATTATCATTATTATTATTATTGTTTCGGTCACACCCACTGGTGCTCAGGTTTTACTCCTGGCTCTGGGCTCAGTGACCACTCTTGACTGAGACTAAAGGTTGTCGGGATTTGAACCCTGGCTGGCCACACAGCAAGGCAAGCACCCTACTATCTCTCCCCTTCTTGCAACTCTTTTTTTGAAATTTGTTTTTGTTTTGTTTCATTTGGGGCGGTCACCCCAGGAGTGCTCAGGTACCTCCAGTGTGTTGCTGGGCTCAGTCCTAGCAATGCGGGGTGGGGGTGGCAGGGACCATGCAGCGCCGGGATCAATCTTGGGCCTCCGTGTGGGCCTCCCACATGCCCAGCCTGCACTCCTCATCTCCAGCCTCATCTCTTGTTTGTTTCTCCTTTTTTGTCTTTTTTTGGGTCACACCCAGCAACACTCAGGGTTTTTTACTCCTGGCTCTGTACTCAGGAATTACTCCTGACGGTGCTTCAGGGCCATATATATGGGCTCGAACCCGGGTTAGCCCTCCCCACCCTCCCCAATGTACTATCCCTGGGCCCCGTCCAGCCCCTCTTCTAATTTACTAATCCCTAAACTGTCTCCTCAACTCCGTCCTCCAGACCTGCTCCCTCAAGTCCCTCTCTAAAGGTCACCCAGCCACCCCATAACGACCTGGTGGCACTCCTCCCTCCCATCCCTTCCGGCCATTTACTTCCTAACTGATTCTCCCGAAGGGTCGGCCTCTTCAATCCCAGGCTATCACTGCCAAGTTCCGGCAGCCCTTATCAGCGGGGCGGGATTACCCACAAAAGCCTCCGCTCAAAGCCTCCGCTCAGTCTCCAGCCTGGTCCTGACCCACCCCCACCTCAAGTCAAACACCCTCACCCGGTAAGACCCTCCTCAGGGGGCTGCTCCAGGAATGGGGAAATGCTCTGGGTGGCACACAAGGCCCTCTGAGCCCAGGGCCATTATAACCGTCCACTCATTACCAGGGGTGCCCTGTCTCCCTCACAACCTGGCTGGCTTCTCCTTTATCTCCATCCGTTTCCGCTGTCTGACATATCTTCCACCCGCTCCAAGGTCTGACAAACCTTGAATCTCAATTCAGAGCTGCCTGGCCCTGAAAGCTTTTCAGGGGTCTGCCCTGCTCCACGGCGCTGTCGGCCCATGCGTGGGCCCAGCCGCTGTTCCGAGGTAGGGGCAGCAGAAGGGTGGACCCTGCTCGCTCACCGGGGCAGAGCCCAACAGGGGGCTGGCCAGAGGGAAGTGCTAGGCGGGAGGTGCCAGGAGCGTGCCAGGCTCTAGGCTGCAATGCCAGGGGGCAGATGGCCCTGTAAACACTGGAGGGGATGAAGATTCCAGGGAGGGCAGGAATAACCCCAGAGAGAATCAAAAGCCCATCCCAGCTCCATGCACTTCCCACAGGCAGGGCTACTGCACAACTGACTCCAGTGATCCAGAGGCCAAGCCGCTGGGGGCCTGCGGGCCCGGGGGACGACACCTGGCGACAGCGGCTTCAGAAGCTGACTTCTGCTTCCTTTCCCCGTGAGTTTGAGACCCAACTCTCCCCAGTGGAGATGGGCTGTTGATCTTAGAAGGAGCAGGCTAACAAGAAAACGGTTGGCGGAGCGGGGGGAGGGTGGGGCGGGGAGGGACATTTCCCCACATTTGTCCCTGCATTTAGCTGAGCCTCCATAAACACTTACTGAATGGGTGGATGATGTCCAGGGCCCCCCAAGAATGTGGCTGGGCTGCCTGACACTGCCAGGGCCTGGTGTGGGCAGAGCCTGGGATTATTCCTGAGCCACAGATAATCCCCCCAAATCCAGAAACCACCTGGACAGCAGTTGGCTGCACCGAGCCCCACCAGTGTTTGCACGTTGAGGCCGCAGCTCATTTCACGAAGCTTTCCCAGGGGCCAGAAGACAGATCTCCAAATAAATAATCGTTTCGGTAATTACTGCGCACGGAAAGGTCTGTGGATCCTTTTAGGACAGAATCCATTTGGGGCGATTAACTGCTTTGGCTCTTTCTCGCTGGCAATCTTTTCCCTTTCGGTCCTTTTATCACGGAAAATTCCAAACATACCGGAAAAGCGGGAGAAAAACAAGGATAACGCACCCCCAGGCAGGTAGCCATCATTGCATTTCGGCAATTACCCACACAAACCCAACCCCGCGTCCCGTAAAACTCAGCCCTTGAGGCACATCCCAGCGCACGAGCCTTTTCGCGCGTCCAGACTTCGGATCGGGACCCACATGAACCCATCTGGGCCCCTCCGCCTCCACCACCCGATCCCCTACGTCCCTGCCCCCGTCCCAGAACCTCGATCGCCCCCAGGTCGCACCCCCAAGCCCCCCAGCCACCGGCTCCACTCAGCCCACGACCGCAGCAGATCGGAACCGACGTCTAGGAAACGCCAAGCGCCACCGTGCGCCCCCTGCCCACGAGCCCCCACCCCCGCGTCTGCTTCCTCCTCTTCCCGCACGGTGTGGGTCACCGCGGCCCCGTGGCGAGCTGACCCCCCCACGCCGGCCGCCGGCGGTGATGCACGAGTGAGTGTGTCCGCGCGCGGGCCCCGGAGTGCGCGGGGCGCGCCGGCACTTCCTCTCCCCGCGGCTGACTAAGGCCGCGCGCGCGTCCCGCTCCCGGGGGCGTGGCCAGCGCCCAAGGGCAGCCCAGCCCCGGCCTTATATGGGCAGCCACGTCACGGGCCGCTCTCTCATTCACATAAAACGCGGCGCCGCCGGCGGAATCCCCGGCTTCTGGGGCGGCGAGTGGCCGGGGACGCCGAGCGAGCGAGCGCAAGAGCGAGCGCGCGGGGCGGGAAAGCCGAGAGAGAGAGAGAGAGAGAGAGAGAACGAGACAGAGAGAGAGAGAGTGGTGCGGCCGCTCCGGCGCCGGGCTCCGGTCCGCTCGCCTGAGCCTCGCCTAGTGGCCACCCTGGCCGTGGGCACCTGCGGGGCGCGCGGCGCGGGGCCGCTGGGCGGCGGCGGCGGCGGCGACATGAAGGTCACGTCGCTCGACGGGCGCCAGCTGCGCAAGATGCTCCGCAAGGAGGCGGCGGCGCGCTGCGTGGTGCTGGACTGCCGGCCCTACCTGGCCTTCGCCGCGTCCAGCGTGCGCGGCTCCCTCAACGTCAACCTGAACTCGGTGGTGCTGCGGCGGGCCCGCGGCGGGGCCGTGTCTGCGCGCTACGTGCTGCCCGACGAGGCGGCGCGCGCGCTGCTGCAGGAGGGCGGCGGCGGCGTGGCGGCCGTGGTGGTGCTGGACCAGGGCAGCCGCCACTGGCAGAAGCTGCGGGAGGAGAGCGCGGCGCGCGTCGTGCTCACGTCGCTGCTCGCCTGCCTGCCCGCCGGCCCGCGCGTCTACTTCCTCAAAGGTGAGCGGCCGGCTGCGCCCCCTGCGCCCTTAGGCGCCCCTTAGGAGCCCGGGAGGTCTTGCGCTGTAGGGGCGGACGCCGCAGGAGGGTGGCCAAGCTTGGGAGGGCGCTGCCCGAGTCGGGGAGCTTCTCCCCTCTCACCCCCGCCCCTTCCCCGCCTCGCCACCCGCGTTCCTCGAAAGCGCCCGGCAGCCTGGCGGGGTGGGGTTGGCGACGCAGCTGGGGCGCTGCTGCTTAGCGCCGGGGGACCTCGGCGCGTGCCGCGCGCTCTGGCTGGATCCAGCTCCCGAGGCTTCCGGGATGGGGCTGATCGGGCGGGATCTGCAGGTCGTGACCCTCAGCCCCCCAGCCCCCGGAGCGTGGCGCCTTGGTGTCCCCTGACCTCCCGCCTGGACCATTACGAACGCGAGGCTGTGTTTTTGCCCACCCTTCTTGGCTTTTTGACCCTAGCGAGCCACTCCTCCTCCTTTCCATTTCATTTTATTATTTTACTGCTTTTATTACTGGCTTTCCTCCGGCCGCCCACTCGCCCCCGCCGCCCCCAATTCTCCTCCTTGGCGTTTTCTCTGCCTCAATTTGGGAGCTGACGCTTTCCTACCCTTTTCACCCCCTGCCTTCATCATCCCGAGATTGCCCCCAAAAGGTTTCCAGCCAAGCCCATGTGGAGCGGCGGCCTTAGAGGGGAGCCCCGTGCATTAGGGTATTCCATCCCCTTGGGAAGCCGGGCCCGCACTTTGCCCACGTCTCCTGTTGGGGAGCCGCCTTTGACTTCTGGCCGTGGGTGGGAGATTGGCTCTCAAACGCCAAAGCATCGATTTCTGGGTCATCACTTCCTGTGACGGTTCCAGTCTCTGAGTCTTTTGTCAAGCAAATAATGTGGAAGTTGGTCTGCATTGCGGAGGCGAGGACCCCAGGGCCCCGGAACCCCGCGCACACACCTTGGCATGGAACGGTCCTGTGGTTCAGAACTCAGTGCAGTTTGCTGAGAATTAGGACCCTCTTTTTAAAATATGCACGGGGTCGGGAGATACTTTTTTTCGGAACTGAGTGCTTGCTTTGCAGGCGAGTGTGCTGTTCCAAACCCGACAGGTACCAGGAGTTACCTCTGAGCACTGCTGGGAACGGTCAAAAAAATAAATAAATAGAGGGAAAAATTAATTAATAAAAACATGCAACTTGGGGGGGAATTTCACACTCCAGGCCAGATTCTAGAGGCACTTGGGCTTGGCAGCTTCGCTGCTATTAGCACCTCTTGCAAACTACCTCCTGTTGATTGCTGTTGGGGAAATCGCGGGGGGCAGATGATGTTCCGCCTTCCTTTTGTGGTCTCAGCACCCCACCGTGAGGGGAGAGGGCTGAGGAGGGATGCCCTCCTTGCTCTGCAGAGGTTTCCCACGTGTCCTCTGATTTCTGTCTCTTCCTGATGCGGTTTTTATCTCTATTCTTAGCAGTGTGTACAGGAAAAGCTTCCGCCTCTCGGTAGCATGAAAGACGTGTTCCAGGAAACGCCTTGGTCCTGCGTCTGCTCCCTACCCTCATGCTCAGGGATTAGGCATCTTTATAGACCACGTCTCAGGAAAACTAGTGTCTAAAATGTTTTTGGAGCTATTGGGGTGGGGGGGCACTCGATGCTGTTCTTCGGGCTTACTCTGGGCTCTGAGTTCAGGGGTTCGCTCCTGCCACCGCCCAGGGCACCCTGTGAAGTGCCAGGGATCAAACCCAAGCTGGCCATGTGCAAGGCAAGCAACCTACCCCCTGTCTTATCTCTCCGGCCCCTAAAATGATTTGGTTTATTTGCTTGGGGGGCCACTCTTGACTGTTCTCAGGCTTTACTCCTGGCTCTGTCTTCAGGGTTACTTCCGGCGGACCCAGAGAACCATGAGGGGTGCTGGGGATCAAACCTGGGTCTGCCATGTACCTGCTGTAGTATTGCTCCAGTCTCTAACGTGATTTTTTGGGGGTCACACCTAGCATTGCTCAGGGGTTACTCCTGGCTCTGCACTCAGGAATTACTCCTGACAGTGCTCAGGGGACCATATGGGATGCCGGGGATCGAACCTGGGTCTGGCTCCACGCAAGGCAAATGCCCTACCCCTGGACTATCGCTCCGGCCCTCCCGTGATTTTTTAAAGGAAGTAATATGCACAAATTAAAAATGTGAACACTTATAAGGCTCTCAATGAAAATGTTTTTGTGCATTTTTAAACTGATTCTTCTCCCCCAAGACAATCACCAATTACTTCTTGTTCTTTTTTATTCTTGCTTTTCTGGGTCACACCAGCAATGCTTAGGGGTTTTGCCTGGCTCTGCACTCAGGAATCACTCCTGGTGGTGCTCGAGGGACCATATGGGATGCCAGGGATCGAACCTGGGCCTGCATGGGCCGGCTGCGTGCAAGGCAAATGCCCTACCAGCTGGACCATCGCTCCGGCCCCTTCTTGTTCATTTTTTGATGTGTTTATCTTCCATGTGGCTCTTCTAAAAATAGAATAATTTTATATGTTTCCTGTTCTGTAAACCCAGTTGGAGCGTAGGCAACTTATCCTTGTCAGGGTGTATATATCCTTTTTTTCTTTTGCCTTTGGTGGTGGGAATCAAACTCAAGCCCCACACGTGCAAGGCAGCTGTGCTGCTACTGAATGACATTCCTGGCCCCATTGCGTGTGCTCCATCCCTTTGAGCACTCTCCCTGCCCCTGTAGGTTGTGTATTGCCGCACTATTTGAAGCAATGTGCAGAATACATCCTTGTCCACATGCTTTTTTGAGTGTTTACTGTCTTTCAGTAAAATGAGACTTGCCAGGTTGAAAATCATGTACATTTTAAGTTTTCAGTGGAAATTATTTAATAGCTACCTTTATGGGGCCGGAGAGATAGCACAGCGGGTAGGGTGTTTGCCTTGCACACAGCTGGCCCAGGTTCGATTCTTGGCATCCCATATGGTCCCCCTGAGCACCGCCAGGAGTAATCCCTGAGCATTGCAGGGTGTGACCCAAAAAACAAAAAACCAAATACACACACACACACACACACACACATATAATGTGGTATAAAGGTAGCTATATATATCTGTAGATATATATAGGTAGATATATATTTATATTCTATGTATTTGCATATATAAAGGTGTGTGTATACATATATACTCACATAATATGTTATAAAGGTAGTTAAATATATAGATATAATATTAGATTTACATAAAAGGTTTTACTAATACTCAATAATATGTTATAAAGGTAGTTATATATAGGTAGATATATTTGTATTCTATGTGTTTACATATATAAAGGTGTATATGCACACACACCTTTGTAACACTAGTATACTTTATGCTGGTGCCAAGAGAAGTTTTGTTTTGTTTTGGGATCATGCCAGAGGGTGCTTAGGGTTGCTGCTTGGCTTGGTGCTTGGGAAACCATATGGTGCCGAGAGTTGAACGTGGGGCTCTCCCACATGCCAAGCCTGCTCCAGCCCTTTAAATCATCTTCCTGATTCAAAAGGAATTTTTTAAATCCGTCTCCTGTCTATCACTTGAATTTTTTAATTTAGCAGCCTTTTATATCTTCGGGGCATTTGTCTTTTACTCCAAGCAAAAAAAAGAAAAAAATGACTGAGGCGATCGCTCAGAGGGGAGGCTCCAAGCTTGCTCCCTGGGCATCACACTGTCAGATGCCACTGCTGGGATCAAGTGGCATGTGGGGTGGTGCCCGGCCCCTGAGCCTTTCCGGAAAGGCGTCTCCAGCAAAACATTGCCAATGAGAAGACAACAGGATGGCGTTGTCGGTGTGTATTACACAGGCGACCGTGCCCTGGCTCGCCCCGGTAATACGGCGGTGAACCAAAGCAGAATCTCTCTGAGAGCTGAAGCAGCCACAGAAGAGGCAGCTCCAGTGAGGCACCAGAGAGGAATGTCCTGTGTCTTCACGCCTCCAATGGGAGTGGGTGAAAGGCAGAGACCTTCTAATCTGGAGGCCGCCTCCTGACCCGGCGTGGAGAGGCAGGGCAGGGCTGTTTGTCTGTCCCTCACCTACACCGACACTGTCTGCCTTCTCTTGTCAGCAGGCATCAGCCGGGCTTAGCCCACACCCGCGCGTCCTGGCTGTCCTCCCGTAGCCACCTCTTAAGTGCTCTATTTAAAGCCTAGTGACGGGATGGCTTTTCTTTCCCAAGCTTCTTACTTCACATTCCCATCCCACAGCCCTCGGTTTGACTCCTGGAACCCAAAACGTTGAGCCATAGGCACAGGAAGTGACTTCCTAACTAGGGACACATTCTCTGAAGAATCTGGGGACCCTTGAAAATGGAATTTTCTCTGCCTTCTCGTGGAGAAAAGTGTCTGCTGGGGGTTGCAGAGTCAAGATGCCAGGGTCGGGCCAGAGAGAGGGCCCAAAGCTTAGGCCTTGCATGTGGCAGGTCCGGGTTCAATCCTCAGCACCACATGGTGCCCTGAGCACCCAGGAATGAGCCACAAGCATCAGGCTTGGAGTAACCCTTAAGCACGGTGGGATGTGGCTCACCAACAAACAACATCACAACAAAGTCAGCCACAAAGACCTGCTGCCTTTTTGCCTCAGTCCACTATGGCCTGGCCTCCTATCATCCTGACCAGGAACACGGTCATTGGGCAGGACTGGAACCCACTTGGGGGCCCAGAGGACAGTTTGGTGAGGGGAGATTTGGGGATATTAAACAGGGATGGGGGCGGTTCCCTGGAACTGAGAGGAAGCAATAATGGCACATGACTCATTTTACCAATTGGCAGCTGCCATGAGAGGGCTCAAGATGGCCTTGTAATCCATTAACCCTTTGTCTACCAGCAGGGCCTGGAAAGAGTCACCTTGTGATCCATGGTGTTGGGGAGGGCCATCTCAATACCAACAGGAGACAAAAAGAACTTTGGGGGAAAAAGACATGTTTTCCCAATGCCTATTTGATTTTTTTTTTTTTTTTTTTTTTTGCTTTTTTGGGTCACACCCAGCAATGCTCAGGGGTTACTCCTGGCTCTTTGCTCAGGAATTATTCCTGGCGGTGCTCAGGGGACCATATGGGATGCCGGGGGATCGAACCCGGGCCGGCACAGGCTGGCCACATGCAAGGCAAACGCCCTACCGCTGGGCTATCGCTCCGGCCCCTGCCTATTTGATTTTTTGGTTTGCTTACTTTTGCGTTTGGTTTTGTTTGGGGGGCCACACCCAGCAGTGCTCAAGACTTAGTCCTGTCTTCTGCACTCGGGGATTATTCCTCATGGGGCTTGGAGGCTCTGTGGGGTGTCGGGGGTTGAACCCTGGTGGATTGCGTGCAAGGCAAACTCTCCACCCACTGGACTATCACTCCGGGCCCCCTCAGGATGCATATTTAATTAACGTTTTGATTGATTTGGCCAAGGGAATCCTCTTGGCCAGAAAAAGAAAAAGTCCATTTACTGGGAGTTCTCGGAAGTATATTAGCTTGCTTTGGATTGGAAACCCAGGGTTTCCTCAGGCAAAAGCGGCCGCCACCCCCATAGCCCTCAGCATTCTGAGGGTTCAAAAAAGGCAGATTGCAGTGGGTTCACCCCACCCTCCCCTGCTCAAAGAGACCTTTTAGTATATCCACATTTTTGTGACTTTACCCAGTTGTCACTTTACCATGAGTGATCCATTTAGAGAAATTTAATAAGGATTTTTAGAAAACTCAGACCTGCCAGTAGTTGATTTAAGGGCAGGGGTAGTTGGGTATTGGAGGTCAGGACGGAGGCTAATAAAGAGGCAGAAAGGGAGGAGGGAAGCTCGGAATTGAGTTGGAAGACATTCCACCAGTTTGGCCTGGGCGGTAATTCTCTAGATGGATGACTCTAAATTGGCCCCGAGAGGGGCTGTCGGCAGTGTTCTTCAGCACCTTGGGAGTGAGAAAGGGCACAGCTGTTTTATTGTTCTGAGTTGAAAGCACCCGTGTTGGCCTTATCAGTCCCTTAGGACTGGACGTGGTTCCATCTGTGACCCGCTTGGGATGGCGGGCCAAGGAAGGGACACACAAACCTGGGAGGCTCCTTCCTGGCCCACTTAATAAAAAGCCGCATAGTCACACCTGCGTTTTCGATAAATGCTAAGGTTGCTTTTGTTTTCTAGAAGGATTGGGTTAATATTTTCCTGATAACCAAAATCCCCATTCACAATTTAAATTCTTCTGATAGACACAAAAAAGCTAATCATTACCTCTCTGAGCTATAGCTCTGAAGGGTGTGTGTGGGGGACCAAGGATTAAACCTGCGTCTGCGTGCAGAAGCATACATTTACAGTCAAGCCACATTTCCAGGCTAGGGCTGACTTTCTCTTTTGGTAGCTTTGTGTAGTACCTATCTATTTTGTGTTTTGGGGCCATACCCGGCAATGCTCACAGGTTACTCCTCGCTCCTAGCAGTCAGGAATTATCCCGGCGGTGGTCAGTGGACCGCATAGGAGGGCAGGGCTTGAAGCTGAGTGGGCTGCATGCAAAGCAAGCACGCCATACCTGCTGTACTCTCTCTCTAGCCCCCAGCTTGGATTTTAAGATTGTTCATTGATTTCACTCATTGTTCATTGATTGAACTTTGAAAGTATAATTTCATCTGTATTAGCGTTCACTGTATCACTGTCTTCCCGCTCATCATCGATTTGCCTCGAGCGGGCACCAGTAATATTTCCATATGTCCTGTCTCATGCAAGTAAAGCCCAAGGGCACCTGCTTGCTCCAGGAACATAAAGAGCCTCAAACCATTCCATCAGGTCAGGGGAATGAGGTCTATAATAGTTACTGGTATCTGGCATATCAAATACGACACAGGTAGCTTGCCAGGCTCTGCTGTGCAGGTAGCATACTCTTGTAGTCATCTCAAAATCCAGCATTTATTGATGAGCCGGGCTGTGATAGGCTGGTCTGTATTAGCTTTAGAATTCTATTTTTTTTTTCTTTTGGGTCACACCCAGCGACGCTCAGGAGTTACTCCTGGCTCTGCACTCAGGAATTACTCCTGGCGGTGCTCAGGGGACCATATGGGATGCCGGGATCGAACCCGGGCCGGCCGCGCAGGGCAAACACCCTACCCTCTGGACTATCGCCCGGCCCAGCTTTAGAATTCTTAAGGCTTTACACTCGGGGCATTGATAATCCTTTTCTGACTGTCTGGAAAGTCAATGCTTGCATCCGTCTTACCCCCTTCCGCTTTTCTTGTTTCTCACAGGGGGTTATGAGACTTTCTACTCTGAATACCCTGAGTGTTGCGTGGATGTAAAACCCATTTCACAAGAGAAGATTGAAACCGAGAGAAGCCTCATCAGCCCGTGTGGGAAACCCGTGCTCAACATCGGCTTCCGGCCGGCTTACGACCAGGTACGCCGTGGCGAGGTGAAGTGGGGTGCACCTGCTCCTGCCTCTTCCTCCGCTCTCCAGCCGTGACTGGTTCCTTTGCAGAGCAGGGTGTTGGCAGGGGCCTGTAGCTTCAGAGAGCTTCTGTTACTTGCCAGCTGGAGTTTCCATCCAAGAGTTCATGGCTTCCTTCCAGCCAACAAGCTGACAAGCGCAAACGAGCCTCAGGATGCAGGCAGCTTCTGGAGAAAAGAGGGGAAGTGAGATATACGTTATTAGCTGGCCTGGGAGGTGCCGAGAAACTTTGAAATATTAGTTTAGGTTTCCCTGAAGGCCTTTCTGGGCTGACTTTTGAGCTTCCTGTGTTGATCTTCTCTCTAATTAATCATGCTCTGTAGTTTCTGAAGAACCCAGCCCAGGATCCGTCAAAGGTGTGTCTTGTTGGTTTTGGAAGGGGACAGGTTGAAGAAGGGTTGTAAGGAAGATGCTGTTAGCTGGGTAGCGACTTAAAAACTTCTCCAAGGGTTTCTATTTTTTTTTTTTGCTTTTTGGGTCATACCCGGCAATGCTCAGGGGCTACTCCTGGCTCTGCACTCAGGAATTACTCCTGGCGGCTCGGGGGACCATATGGGATGCCGGGGATCGAACCCAGGCCGGCATGAGCCGGCCGCGTGCAAGGTAAACGCCCTACCCGCTGGGCTATTGCTCTGGCCCCTCCAAGGGTTTCTAATGAATGCTTCGATTTCCTTAAATTCTGGAAGATCGGAAATCCAAGGGACACTTAAACTATATGTGGCATTTACCATGTGGACACTTTTCCTTCAGACCACTGTACACTGGCGGGGCCAGGGTGATGTCTGAGCGGTAGAGTGTGTGCCCGCCGTGTGTGACGCCTCTGTTCTTTCCCTGGTACCGAGGGAAAAGAGAACAAAGGATGGTCCATTGCAACGATTTGTTAAAGGAAGACTAGCGTAGGAGGCTCTGTCGGGAGGTTATCTGTAGGAGGGGGCTGCAGGCAGGGCTCCAACTCTGCTGAACCTGAGCTTAAAGCCCTCCCGTCCGTTATCAGAGGGGCAGGACTGTGCCCTGGGTACAGAGGCGGGCGTTGCTGAGACTGTGGCACTGGGTCGCGCCACGCTAGCTCCAGAAGCCTCCTCTTAACCTGCCCTGGCTCTTTCCATGACCTAGTTCTTGGACTTTCCACCCCTTGTTTTGGAAAAAAAGCCCATTCCAGCCAGGCTCCTGACTTGATAGAGGGAACCGTTCTCGTTATCCACAACAAGAAAGCATCCAACTTTGAAGAAAGAAGACAGATTTTGCTCAAAAAGCTCATGATCTGCCCCAAAGCAGAGAGCGCTCTGTCCCTGGGGACGGACGGGCTTCGGAGAGTAACCAGGTGACCTTTCCATGAAGGGGCTCTGTGGTCAGGAAGCCTCTTAGCGTGGCAAGGTGCCAAGGTTATTATTGCGCTTGTTTTCCCTCATTAATACACGCCGTGCGTGATGAACCCTCAACTTTGAAGCCGTGGGCATCTAGCCCAACTGGATTTCGACTTGTTTGTTTGGGTTGTGTTTCCCCCAGTTTCCCAGAAAGTGAAAGAGAAACAGGACTTGGCAGGATGTTGTGAAAGCACAGCAGATCTTTCTCTGGCCAAGTGGGGAGGCCCTGATGTGTCCCCCAGGCTTATCTGGGGAACCCCTTGTGTCGCCTCTCAGTGCAGTGTACTAAGAGAAGCGGCGAGAGCGTGCTTGCTAACCTTTGGGGTTTCTGCCCGCCTATGCTGTCTTTCCTCTCAGTCTAAACAGAAGACTCAGAGAAGGAAAGATAGGGTTCGGGGGTGCGCTCGAGGCTGAGCTGCAAAGGAAATGGGCGAAGACCTGAGGTTGGTGCGTGGGTGTGCTCCGGGCACCCCAGGAGGGGGTGAGATCTTAGGCGGAGATGAACAGGGACCTGCTGTAGGCAGTAGAGGCGAGTCAAATGCGGCTGTTGCTGTTAGGGCCCATTGTAAAATCCCATCACTTTCTCGTGGCCCCTTTGACCTCGGCTTCAACACTTCCAGAAAAGAAAAAGCCAATGCCCCTTGCCTGCAGGGTCATCTCAGCCCCCTCCGAGCACAAGCCCCTTTCCCGGTCACAGTCTGCCAGGAGTGCTTCCTCCCCCACTCCCCTTCCAGCACAGGAAAAGGAAAGGCAGGAAGCAGGAAGCAGAGGGAAGAGGGGAAGGCCTCTGAGATACAGTCCCTGCCGCCCCCCACTGAGCTCCCGGGGTTCCCATTGTTGTGGCTCTATAAATGCCCCCCCCCCAGAGCCCCACTAGTTACTAGTCTAGTCACTAGTTGCTAGCCAGCTGTTAGTTGGCTTCTGCCTCCCCGCTGAGTGGGAGAAAACTCCTGAACTAGAAACTCGTGTGTGGGTGGCCTCATGTAGCCTCAGGACTAAAGTGTTTCTCACTGAAACCCTGAAGGTGCAACCCCGAATGGAAAAGATTACGGGGGAAGGCCCCCAGCCTGGTGGTGCTGAGCAGGCTTCCTTTGGGGGGTTCTGGGGAGACAGCCGTCACTTCAGCGCCAGGAAGCACCTTCTGTCGGGAGGAGGCGCCTCTTTTAAGGCCCTCGGGAAACTGGCCGCCCGGGATTTACCGTTTATTTACCCCGAGATGCAGGCACCTGGCGTCTTCCTCACTCCCTGCAGCTCCATGTCCTCGACAGCTCAGGATGGCGCCGTCTCTTCCGCCACGAGGCGTGTGGGACAGGAAAATGCAAACTGCTCACCATGTGGGTTTCGCTGTCACTGAGTCAGAGGGGTCCGAGCTTGCGTGGGGTGAAGGCTACACCCACACTCGAGGCCCAACCGCCTGACTCCGAGCACTGCACCCGGAATATTGGAAAGGGAACCCCACTTCAAGAGCGAGTAAATCCAGGGTTGTAGTGAGAGAGCCCGGAGTGTTCGAGTGCATGTTTTTGCGTACAGGAGACTTGGATCTGGTCCCCCACCCTGCATGGTCCCCATGTGCTGCTGGAAATAGCTCCACCCTCCACCTCGCCCTCCTACCCCTGCAACCGAGACAAAACACCACCCAAAACCCAGGGCTGAAGTGTTTTCCTCTCACCTGTGAAGCGGTTCATCTAAGTTCACCTGGTTGCTTTTGCTCTGCCTCCAGGGTGGCCCCGTGGAAATCCTTCCGTTCCTCTACCTTGGAAGCGCCTACCACGCGTCCCAGTGCGAGTTCCTGGCCAACCTGCACATCACCGCCCTGCTCAACGTGTCGCGGAGGGCCTCCGAGGCCTGCACCACCCACCTCCACTATAAATGGATCCCCGTGGAAGACAGCCACACGGCCGACATCAGCTCCCACTTCCCAGAAGCAATAGACTTCATTGGTAGGTCTAACTGCGGGGCCATTGCAGCCCCCCTACCCCGTCCCCCAGCCTGGTGGGCTGCCTTCCTGGAGGAAAGAGCACCTCTAGGTGTCCCCGCCACCATAAGACATGGCGCCAAGGAGGAAGGAGGGGGAGGACTGAGTTGCTATTAATAGGCGCCTTAATTTGCCGGAAAAATGAATTCATAGAATTGTAGGGCGCTCCTCACTGTCACGCTGGGTGTTGTTTTTCACTGGGTGGGAAGCTCAGTGGTCGGTGCTCGAGGCACCACACAGGGCAGCCGGGAGGGGCGGAACCGCCCTAACTGTGCCTCCATGTAGGCTGGGATATTTTTCCAGAGGAAGCAGAAGGATGGAGCCCCCAGGGCCCTGGCAGCTTTCTGCAGTTTTTGGCAGACAGACTGCTCTGGGGGCAATTTGTTTTTTGCATTTTCAACTAATTTTGGATTAAAGATTGCACTTGCCTCAGCTTCATGCTTTTAGAAACAGGAAAGTTGGCATCTTCTAGAGCCGTTTGACAATTCAGGAGGCACCAGGCGGTCACAGTAACTACACAGTGCAGGCCTGAAATCCCAGACCGAGGCCTCCAGCATTGCTGGGGAGAGGAGTCGAGGCCTTGGCATTCCGGGTGCTTATGTGGTCTGGGCTCTTTTCCCGTTGGGCCTCCTGCCTCCATACCTCTTCTCACGCTTTCTTTCTCCCCCAGATTTCCAAGCACCACTCTCAAAGCCCAACGCCTTGCTTCCCTTTCCCTGAACCCGTCTCTTGAACTTGCGTTATAGTTGAAGATAAGACACGATTCTTTCTTTTTAATATATGGAATTCTTCACAAATTCACGTGTCCTCCTGGCACAGGCCCATGCCAGTCTTATGTGATCGTTCCAGTTTTATCTGTGTGCTGCCGGAGAGAGCACCACGGTGGGATTTTCTAGTGTCTTGTTCTGGGAGCTGTTGAGCTCCTTGATTATTTCTTAGCACAGGTAGAGATGAATGCTCTCCTTTCAGACCCAAAAGTAGGCCCCTCTCTGCTCATCACAAGTTATTTCTGACCCCACAAAGAACCCCCCATGAGAAACATCGAGGCCAAACCTATCCTTTCCCCTGAGCCTCTGGGACCGGATGATTCCTCCCAAGTCCCTAAACAGGCAGCCTGAGTGATGGGTTCAGACTTGGAAACCGGACTTGCCGTCCCTCTCCCTGGGAGTGCCTTGCCCTTCTCAGCCTGTTACTTAATTACCTAGATAGCTGCCCGGTGAGGTCATGAATCCCGCCCCCGAGCAGTTCTCAGAAGCCTCCTTCCTGTGCACTCACGGTGTCTGTACACAGCCACCCAAAGCCACAGCATCTGAAAAGCTCAGGAAGTGTCGTTCCCCCCCACCCCTGCCCTGACTTCGTGCCCTGAGGATGAGAGAGACCTAGAAGCAATGCAGACCAGGCAGGGAGCGTTCAGAAGACAGAGCTATGCGCTGCTGCAGAAAACCCTAGCTCCGCCCCCACCACTGCATGGTCCTGTAGCACCTCTGAGAGTGGCCCCAAAAGCCAGAGACTTTTATCTGGTACTCGGGGTTCTTGAGTCACAGCCTGAAATTGGGGTCCCCCTTTGAACTGATTCATAGGGACTTTTTTAAGTCAAAGACTGAATTGGGGCGCTCTCTAATGTGTTACCCTGGGGTGTTCTTTGGGGTTTTCTTTCTAATGGGGAAACTCCAGGGTTCTTTCCTGACTCCTCTGAAACCTGATCTTGCAGATTTTGTCGGTTCATTTGCAAAATTCAGACCTTGACTAGGGAGGAGAGCAAGAGAGCCCACTTCATTTACTCCTCAAAAAAATATTTTTGTTGTTTTGGGCCACAGCTGGTAGTATAAGGGATTTAGTCTTTGCTCTACATTCAGGGATCACTCCTGGCAGGGCTCAGGGGGCTGTGTGGGGTGCCCGGAATTAAACCCAGGTCAGTTGTGTGGAAGGCAAGCACCTGCACGCTGTACTATTTCTCCAGGCCCATCTTTTTCCTTCCTTCCTTCCTTCCTTCCTTCCTTCCTTCCTTCCTTCCTTCCTTCCCTTCCTTCCTTCCTTCCTTCCTTCCTTCCTTCCCTTCCTTCCTTCCTTCCTTCCTTCCTTCCCTTCCTTCCTTCCTTCCTTCCTTCCTTCCTTCCTTCCCTTCCCTTCCTTCCTTCCTTCCTTTTCCTTCCTTCCTTCCTTCCTTCCTTCCTTCCTTCCTTCCTTCCTTCCTTCCTTCCTTCCTTCCTTCCTTCCTTCCTTCCTTCCTTCCTTCCCTTCCTTCCTTCCTTCCTTCCTTCCTTCCTTCCTTCCTTCCTTCCTTCCTTCCTTCCTTCCCTTCCTTCCTTCCTTCCTTCCTTCCTTCCTTCCTTCCTTCCTTCCTTCCTTCCTTCCTTCCTTCCTTCCTTCCTTCCTTCCTTCCTTCCTTCCTTCCTTTCTTTCTTTTCTTTCTTTTTCTTTTTTTTGCTTTATTGGGTCGCACCTGACAATGCTCAGGGGTTTCTCCTGGCTCTGCACTCAGGAATAACTCCTGGCTGTGCTCGGGGACCATATGGAATGCCGGGAATCAAACCCGGGCCGGCACAGGCCTGCCGCATGCAAGGCAAACGCCCTACCCACTGGACTATGCTCCAGCCCCCACCAGCCCCATCTTTTAAAAAATTGTCAGGATCTTTGCACACCAGCCTCCTTCCACAGTGCCAGGTGCATCTGGCTTCCCGTGGCGTCATTGTTTCCTCATCAGCAGCACCAGGGGTTGGGAAGTCTTTGTGAGCTTATTTCTTAAGTTTGGATGTGTCCGTGTATTGTGCCTCATCCTGTTGCAGCGGTCATAGCTCCTGGTGGGGCAGAGGAGTGGATCAGAAGTGGGCACTGCCCCCTTTTGTCACGTTGCGCTCCAGAATGCCAAGTGACGGTGGTAGCTTGACGCACTGCCATTGTGCGTGGTGACGCTTTGCGCAAGCCATTTGTATCCTCCATCTCGTGAGCGCCACACAGCCCAAGCTATAATTAGTGGCCATGTTCTATTTATTGTATGTTTGGTGGTGGGAACCCTGGGAACTGAGCCGAGCATCCCTCCCTGACATAACCAGACTGCGTGCCCAGGGAGCCCAAAGGCCTCTGCCAGCATGGGGATTAGGTCATCACCATCAGAATCAGACTCTGGGAGCAAGAAATTACTTCTCCACGCCAGGCTTTGGAGTTTGGAGCCTTCTCAGAAAGATGCACATACCCCATGCCAACTTGCATGCGCCTTCACCAACTCTCTGTGCCCTCTTCAACTCTTACGAGTGTAGATGAAAGATCCCCAGGAAGGGGATGGTTTCAACTCACACCTCCCGGGAGAGTCTGTGCAGACGTCCTGGAGAACTGAGAAGCACCTGTTAGATGTAGTCAGTTTGCTCCAGAGAGACGGCTCCACTGGCTGCAGCATGTGCTTTAGAGGCCCGGGTTTTCTCCCCCAATATCACATGGTCCCCTGAGCGCTGCAAAGTGTGGCCCAGCAAAGATTTAATAGGTTTGTGTTTATTTGGGGCAGTGTTGGGAATTAAACCCAGACCTTCCCACATACGAGATGAGCACATCCCTGACCCAGCAGCTATAATAACACTTAGGAAAGTTGTCCTTGGAGATAGGCTTCGGTAAGACCCAAAAACCTTCCCACCAGAGATTCAGGACAATAGTAGGAGACTGCTAGCCGTGGTCTCAGAAAGAGGGTCACTTTGGTGGTCAAATCTGGGATTTCGCCATTGCCTTTGGGTTCCAGCCCCAACTCACTGCCACTGTTTTCTTCCTTCCAGACTGTATCAGGGAAAAGGGAGGTAAGGTCCTGGTCCACTGTGAGGCGGGGATCTCCGCGGTCGCCCACCATCTGCATGGCTTACCTCATGAAGACCAAGCAGCTCCGGCTGAAGGAGGCGTTTGATTACATCAAGCAGAGGGAGGGGCGTGATCTCACCGAATTTCGGCTTCATGGGCCAGCTCCTACAATACGAGTCTGAGATCCTGCCTTCCACGCCCACCCCGCAGGCTCCCTCCTGCCAAGGGGAGGCGGCCAGCTCTCCCTTTATAGCCCATTTGCAGACACTGAGCCCCGAGCTGCCGAGCTCCTACTGCACATTCCCTACCTCAGCGCTGGCGCCAGTACCCACCCACTCGGCCGTCTCTGAGCTCAGCAGGGGCTCCATGGCCACAGCCACGTCCTGCTAAGCCCGGGGTGGAAGAAGCCACCCAGCCCCAAGAACAACTGTGATTTCGTTTTTTTAAAACTCGTGGACATTTCAGACCTGTGCAATACTGAAGATCCCTCACTTTGTCCTGTGATCCCGATGGGACAGTGAGTGGTCCCCAGGCTTGCAAACGAACCTGGACAGACCTCGGGGACCGGTTCTCGGGACTGAAGGAAGGCCAAGCCATGATGCGAGCACAGCGTGTGCTGACTACTGTACTTCCAGAACCCTCCCGGGACTGCCCAGTCCTCGCACCTCAGAGTTCGCCTTTTCATTTCAAGCATAAGGCAATAAATAATCCGCTTCCGGGGGGGGGGAAGAAAGCAGTTGCTTGACCAGGAGAAAAGGCAGTTTCAAAGCCAATTCATTTTGAAGGAAGCACAATTTTCCACCATGTTTTTGTCACTCTGGCAGTCGCAGTATCTCTCTGTTGCTTCAGGGCATAAGTTTGATCACCGTGGAGTCAGGACAAGACCCTGCTGGGTCTGTAGGGACCAACGTAGGTGCCGACTTGAACCTTCAGATAGTTTCCACATACTGCCCGCCACCCCGGGTGAGTCCCATGAAGGTGGTTGGTTGAAGTGGCGAGACATGGACTGCCTCTGGGCTTCCTTGTCACTGGAGGTTCTTCCCTGACCTTGAACTTGAGAGATGATTCTTATTCATACTTGAACCTTTCTCATCGCCTCCTCTCCTCAAAGCAACTCTTGTGTCTTTTTGCAAAGAGTTCTTCAACCATAGACCAAAAAATCAGCTCTTTGAGGTGATGGCGGTGGGTACCAGGAGAAAAAACGACGCTCCAGTGTGAGTCAGTGGCATCGAGGGGTCATTTTCCCAGCTCACCATCTGGAGTGTGCTGGGCTGTCTCTTGTGAACCATTGTTATCTTCTCTGCCCCTGGGGGTCGTCTCCAACCTGTTGACTTCGGGAATTTTCCGATTTCACAATGTGGTACTATTTTTTTTTGTTTGGTCTTATAGGTTATTATCTCCAGGGGAAAGCGGCAATAATTTCCTACAATCCATATGAATGTGAAGAAAAGCAGTATGTTACTGGTTTTGTTGTTTTTTATATAGATATATAGTGCAAAATAAAAATAGCAAAAGAAAACTCTTATTGTGTTGAATTGGGGCAAGGTGGCATGCATGCTTGTGTGTGGCGCGGCTCAACCCCTAACGCCTCAGGCATGCAGGAATATCGACTCTCCACTCAGCTGCACCCCTGCCCCAAAGTGAAAAATTCCTCTCATTGGGGATCCAGCCTACTTCCTGGGCTTTATTTCCAAAAGAACCAAAGGTATAGCAGAGACTGCACCCGCTCACCAGCCAGTGACCTTAATGATGGAAAATCCTGCCCTTTTTTTTTTTTTTTTTTTTTTGCTTTTTTGGGTCACACCCGGCAATGCTCAGGGGTTACTCCTGGCTCTGCACTCAGGAATTACTCCTGGCGGTGCTCGGGGACCATATGGGATGCCGGGATCGAACCCAGGCCGGCATGGGCCAGTCGCGTGCAAGACAAACGCCCTACCCACTGGACTACCGCTCCACCCCAATCCTGCCCTTTTCAAATCAAATCTTTCCCTAAACTTACTGGCTGAAGTCCTCATGCACATCTATCCTATTGATCAAGAGCAGTTGCTCGTTCAGTTATTTTCATTTTCTTTGGGGTGGGAGGGTCACACCAGGCAGTGCCCAGTGGTTACTCCTGGCGCTACACTCGGGAGTTCCTCCTGGCAGTGCTCTGGGGATCACATGAGAGGCCGGGGATCACACCCAGGTCGGCTGCATGCAATCACTCCACTGTACTATCACTGCAGCCCCTGACCTTGAATGTTGAACTTTTAAACTATGAAATGAGTGAACAGCTTTAGATAATCCTGAAAGTCCCTTCCTTAAACCTGTGCTTTTCAGCAAATCTAAGAGCCAAGCTTGTGGTCAGCCTCCTTCCCGTCAGCCGGCACATGGCACATGTCCGCACAGGAAAGGTGAAGCAAAGGTTTGCCTTAAGTGCCTGCCTACCTTTTTTTTTTCTTTTTTGGGTCACACCCAGCTATGCTCAGGGGTTACTCCTGTCTCTGCACTCAGGAATTGTTCCTGGCACTGCGTGGGGGACCATATGAGATGCCAGGGGTCTAACCGGGTCAGCCACATGCAAGGCAAAGGCCCTTACTGCTGGACTATCGCTCTGGCCCCGCTCTGAGACTCAGACATGGGGCAGAGCTGCTACTGGCTCTCCCTGTGCCCAGCCGCTCATGAGGTGCCGGGAGGGATGGCAGGTTCTAGCCCGGGCCTGCCACCCAAGCAGAGCCTCACAACAAGCCAGACAACCCCCACTCCATGAGGGCCTCCATTTTCCACATCCGGACTTCCCCCTCTTCAGAACTTCACCCAGCAGACCAGCCTATCACAGCCCGGCTCATCAATAAATGTTGGATTTTGAGATGACTACAAGAGTATGCTACCCGCATGGCAGAGCCTGGCAAGCTACCCGTGTCGTATTTGATATGCCAGATACCAGTAACAATTATAGACCTTATTCCCATGACCTGATGGAATGGTTTGAGGCTCTTTATGTTCCTGGAGCAAGCAGGTGCCCTTGGGCTCTACTTGCATGAGACAGGTCATATGGAGATGTTACTGGTGCCCGCTCGAGCAAATCGATGATGAACGGGAAGACAGTGATAGTGATAGAACTTGATTTCCTCAAATGTTGCTAAATGAGAGGTTTGAAACCCCAAGGCTGAGTCCACTTGCCTCCTGTGGGCTGGTGGAGGAAAGGGCAGTGTACAGTTTTGTCTCCGAACCACTTACTTGCCAGGCTAACATGGGGACTCTTTCCACTGAGAGGAACCAGAAATTGACTCTAATGTATGCCACTCAATCAGCTGGTCCCTAACAAGGTGGAATGGGGGGTGGGGGTGGCCCAGAAGATCGCCAACTCCCCAAGCACATACCAGCTTAGAAATAAAGGGCGGCCCAGGCCCACAGGTGCCCAGCTCTTTCTAAACATTTCCTTTTATAGACTTAAGGTCTTGTTTCCCACCAGCCTTTTCTTTTTTTCCAACTGGCACTCCAGTTTCCTGGGAAGATGCATAGGTCAGAAAGCCACTCAGACTGCACAGGTTCATTTCTTCCACCTATGCCCCTCACCTGCACAATCCAAGGACTTCCACTGCATAACTGGAGTGTGAAATGGATGAAGGTCCTGGGTCCTTAGCCCTCAAACTGCATTGTTCTGAAGCTAACCATTACCTTTTGAATCTAATGCTGCAAACTGCATTGTTCTGAAGCTAACCTCTAACCGCCATGAACCAAATGTCTTCAGGGCTTGATCTGACTAGATCGGGCCTCTGCGCAGCCTGGGAAGGTGTCCTGCAAGCTTGTGCATTGTGCAGGCCTGTTCAGTGTCGGAGTGACTTGAGGGGCCTCAAGCCAGGAGAGTCAGGGAGTGGGAAGGAGGGTGCAGGCTGGGATGGTGTGCTAAGCCGCGTCCCACTTGCTGACATTTGCTTTACTGCAGTCAAGCCTTTTCTCTGAAGGGTGAGTAAGTCCTCTAAATCAGGCATATGAGGATTGCTCATAAGGCGGTGAGTCACTGAAGGGTGAGCCAAGTGAAGCCCCACAGCTGGGAATGGCTCTAACTCTCACTCCCTTAATAGTCGGTTCATTAATTATTCCTCCATTTTTGCCATGACCAACTTTGCACAGGCGTCCAGTACCAGGTGGGAAGTGAAGGCTGCTACCCAGTTTCTGTGTTCCCAGATAGGAAGACACTTTTCTTGATTTCCGGCCACATCTCAGCTCAAGATGTGGCTGGAAAATAGAGAGTTTTCCCCTATTGTCTTGCTGGGAGGGTCTGTAAGTTAGCCCGCCCAGGTTAGCTCTGCTCCTGAGCTGAGGAACAGCAAAAGGAAATGTCTGAGGGCCGGAGCAAATTCCTTAGTGCAGAGCCAGGAATAATAGCTGAGCATCGCCCGTTATGACCCAAAAAGCCAAAAAAAAAAAAAAAATAGAAGTGTCTGATGAGCACCCACGTGCTGTTGGGAGCCTTGTGGACCCATGGATCCTTGTGTGAGCATCCAGGGAAGACTGTTCCCAGGGATCAGTGGGGCTAGGAGTGAGTTGCTGGAGACTTTCCTTCTGAACATCAGACAGCCCCTGACTGCCCCTGGCTCCCTCTTTACTCAGGCCACTGGGCAGCTCAGAAGCAAGTCCTTAGCTCATCTTTAACCAAACTTTGGCAATACGCCCTTATTAGCATGTATTTGCAATGCTAATTCTACCTTGTTTCCATAAAAATCACCCAACTTTATTTTTTCTTTACATTTCCACCATGCAAAAACAAAACCCAAAAACCTTAGGTAGTAAAGATTATGTCACAATTCATTTCTGGAACAGGGTGGAGAACAAATTTGTGTCAAGAAACACCTTTGCACGCCCAGCGTTGTTACTCTCTGTCACTCTGAAGGATTCGTCTGTGGGACTCGGTTCCTTTGCCTTCTTGGTAACTATCAAGTGCTCATCTAAAATCAATTCTGTCTCAGGCCAGGAATATGTCTCAGTAGTAGAGCACATGCTTCATGTGAATGAGGCCTTGGGTTTAATCCCTGGCACCATAATAATAGTAATAGCATGAATAAAATCCTGGCCCCTAGGGGATGGAGCCCGGTCGGGTATTTGCCTTGCACGCAGCCGACCTGGGTTCAATCCCCAGCATCCCATATGGTCCCCTAAGCACCACCAGGAGTAATTTCTGAGTGCAGAGCCAAGAGTAACCCCCTGAGCATTGCTGGGTGTGACACCTTCCCCACCCCAAAAAAAAAAAAACCTGACCTGAATCCAATCCCCATGTCGAAGCCTTGTCCTCTTGTTTCAGATATCTAGCACTGCCCTCCTTCTATTTTATTGTTGTTGTTCTTTCTTGTTTGGGCAACACACCAGTGGTGCCCTGGGCTTACACCTGGCTTTGTGCTCAGGGATCACTCTGATGGGGCTCAGGGGACCATATGATGTGCCTGGGGATTGAACCCAGGTTGACCACATACAAGGCAAGCGCTTGCCACCACACTGTGCCGCCTCTCCACCCCGTGCCCTCCATTCCCCACCCGGTGTTCTGTATCTGGTATCTTTTTTTAATTTTTATTTATTTATTTTGCCAGGACTCATGTAGCCCAGTCAGTGTTCTCCCAGTAAGCCACATCCCTTGTTGCTGCTCGTATCTTTCTGTAGGGCCCTCTGGCCTGTCCGACAGAAGCTAGGATGCAGGCTCTCCTGACTCCTTCACTGGATATGAAGAATGTGACTCTAGGAAAAACCCATGACCCCTCAGGGGAGTCACATAGCCCTACCTTCATGCACTTCATAAGTACTGAGGGACAAAGAGAAAGTTCAAAGTGCTGTCACGCATAGGGGCCTCGGTTTGGTCTCTGGCACTGCCTGTCCTCCTGAGCACTGTTGGGTCTAGCCTTCATGGTCCCCAACGCCAATGGAGGGAAGATGCCTGGTCTGGTGGTGTTCAGGGACTACTTTAGCAGGTTGCCTAGGGATCACTCGTAAAGGTGTTTAGGAGTTCTGTGTTTTGGGGAGTCACACCCGGTAATGCTCAGGGCTTACTCCTGGCTCTGCTCAGAGATCACTCTTGACAATCTCAGGGGACTACATAGGCTACCGAGGATCAAACCCAGTCAGCTGTGTACAAGATAAGCCCCTACCGCTGTACTATTGCTCTGATCCCTAAACTGTTCCCAAAATTAAGTGCGATATATACACAAAGCGCTGGAGCCGTATGTTCTCTGTGTATGTGTGTGTGTGTGTTGTGTGTGTCTGTGTGTGTGTGTCCATCCGTCCACCCATCTGTGTCAGTTGTCTTGGAGCACAGCACAAACAGAGCCTTGGATTTGTTCCCAGGACCGTCTGGGTATGCTTCCCAAACCCCTGCCCAAACAAAAAGCCTTATGTATAAATACTGACTGTTCTCTGGGCTCTCTGTCCTCCACTGGGACTGGAGGGGTCCAGCATCTTAAGCTGGGCCCCTGTCCCCTGCACCATACACTAATGTTCCCATTTCCCTCCCGTCTCCCCTCCAGAATTCAGCTCAGTCCTCTTCCCTTTTGCGCTCATCTGGCTTCCCTGCTCAGCTACACGTGGCTGTACATGGTATACATGGCAGGTCTACCAGTGCAGACAATTCTGTTCTTGCCTTGATTCATCACTTTAGATCCCCTTGTATTTGTATTGGATATTTTTCCAGAAAATGTTCCGTTTGGGGCCCATCCCACTCCCTCACCAGAGTGCAAAGAAAAAGTAAAAGTAAAACATTTTTCCCTTTGGTTTGGGGGCTATACCCAGCTGTACACATGACTTAATATTGGCTCTGAGCTGAGGAGCCACTCCTGGCAGGCTTGGGGACCATGTGGAGTGTCAGGGACATACAAGTTCAGCCACATACAAGGCAAGTGGCTATCGCCTGCTGTATAATCTCCCCATCCCGAAAGTGAGTGATTGTTGAGCCGTGGTTCTTTCTGTCATTGGTTAACATCAAAAGTTGTATTAGCACCTACCATGTGCCACAAACCAGCTGGGCATGTTTGCAGACCTCAACTCTGCACAGGTGCTTTTATTATCATTTCCAGATGCACAAACAGAGCCTCCGAGATATTGGATGACTTACATAAAGGCACACAGGCACTACTTATTGCTTCCCTTTGGGTCAGGGTCCACGCTACCACATCCCCTGATTAGTTACTCATATCTATGGAGGGGCTGCCCTTGAGTCAGGTGTCCATCCTGGCATCACTTAGTTCCCTCTAAGTTCAGAAAAGCCTGTCTCAGACTCCGTGAGCATGATTGCAGATTGGGTCATTTTCTGCTAGAAGAGGCTGGGATGCTGCCACACAATAGGCTAACTGGCCAGTCAAGAATTCAGTTCATGCCTGCAGACTAAAGACTCAATAAAAAGGCCCAGGAGACTGCCATGTGACCAGGGCACAGTGAACCTCAGCACTACCCCTTTTGTCCTACTTCTAGTGAGCATCCGTGGGGCATCTATATGGTACATTGATTTTGCATTTTTGAATTTGGTAGTTACTGGTATTTGGCATATCAAATACTACACGAGCAGCTTGCCAGGCTTGCCATGCAGGTGGCATACTGCTGTAGTCACCTCTAAATAAAGCATGTATTGATGAACCGCGCAGCCGCTAGCAGCCGCGAGCCGGGCCGTGATAGTCTGGTCTGCTGGGTGGAGTTGTGACGAGAGGGAAGTCCGGATGTGGAAAATGGCGGGCCCCATGGAGTAGGGGAGGGTGGTCTGGCTTGTTGTGAGGCTCTGCTGGTGCGGCAGGCCAGGGGCTAACACCTCGCCATGCCTCCCGGGCACCTCACGAGCAGCTGGGCACAGGGAGACCAGGTAGCAGCTCTGCCCCATGTCTGAGAGTCTCTGGTTCAGCATACGTGGGCCGGATTGAAAAAAAAAAACTGCTGCAGGGTGGCTGTCGATGATCCAGGCTGTGATACTCTGGTTTGCTGTGTGGAGTTGTAATGAGAGGGAAGTCCGGATGTGGAAAATGGCGGGCCCCATGGAGTAGGGGAGGGTGGTCTGGCTTGTTGTGAGGCTCTGCTGGTGCGGCAGGCCAGGGCTAACACCCACCATGCCTCCCGGGCACCTCATGAGCAGCTGGGCATAGGGAGAACAAGTAGCAGCTCTGCCCCATGTCTGAGAGTCTCTGGTTCAGCATACCTCCTACTACTTCCCAACCGGTATCAGGTGACCCAGATCCTCCTTCAGCGTCACAAAGGACTAGGAGGTATTCTGCCCCTCGAAGTTGCAGATGTGGCTGCGGTGCCCAGCTGTGTCAGCAAGTGGCAGACAGGAGACAGACTTGTCTATACCCAGGGCTCTGCCCCGTGGGCCCTGGATGGTTGAAGGTCTGACATAGAAAAACACTGGGCCCCCTGGGATGAACTCAGAGCCACGGCAGAGCCTGGCAAGCTACCCATGGTGTATTCTATATGCCAAAAACAGTAACAAAAATGAACCTCATTCCTAATGAATGGGGACATTACTGGCGCCTGCTCGAGCAAATCGATGAACAATGGGAAGATAAGTGACAAGTGACATGTATTTGCAGTAGTAGCTCAGATTCCTTCCCCATCATAAACCTACACCTATTTGCAGAAACGAAGAACTCACAAGATGAGATCTTAAGATATATGGGAGAGGGGCCAGAGCAATAGCCCAGTGGGTAGGGTGTTTGCCTTGCACGCAGCCGGCCTGTGCCAGCCTGGGTTCGATCCCGGCATCCAATATGGTTCCCGAGCACCACCAGGAGTAATTCCTGAGTGCAGAGCCAGGAGAAACCCCTGAGCATTGCTGGGTGTGACCCAAAAAAGAAAAAAGAAAGATATATGGGAGATAGAAGATTTAAGATGTATGGGAGCTCTACACTTTTCATTCTGGATTCTCTGGCAGTCAACAGAAAATGCTGCTTAAAAAGAACAAACTTGGGGCTGGAGTGATAGTCCAGTGGTGTCGGGAGCTCCGCCAGGGTCCCCGACAGTGCCGGGAAGAAAGTTCCTTTCTACCTCCGGCCGGCGAGGAATGGATGAAAACTCAGAAATCCGATGCAGTTTTAAAAGGCTTTACTTATCACAGGTTCAGGCATACAAATCAGCAAAAGGAAAAGCCCAATGCTTAGGATTCCAGGCTAAAACACCAACCACGTGTAGGCCAAGATGGCGGCCACCACATGTAAAGGCCCTGTAAAAGGAGAAGAAGACAAGACTCCCAAGAAGGGTGAGCGCTCACAAAAGAGAGCCCAAAAAGAAGCGCTCGAGAGAGGAAACAGGCTAGTTTATACCCCTGGCAACTCAGACCTTCCTCCCACTGTTATGGAAAGCAGGGAGGGTCAAATGCCCTTAGGTAATCCCTCCCTGCACCTCACCTAGGCCCTTTAGTATGCTAATGTTTTGAGCCAAGATCTGCCTGGAAATGCCTTTATAGGGTAGAGAAGGGGGTTTCTGAGATGGCATGTCTCTGTACCAAAGACTAATACTAATGCCAGTTAAATAGTTCTCCAAGCCTTCACAAGTCTCTTCTACTTTATTGTAGTTTTGTATTTTAGTTGCCTTTGAGTATATCAGGGAGCCATGTTTGTTTGCTTGGAATCAAACAGCATTTCTCTCTGGTCTAATTACTTAGGGGTCCTACGTGGCCAGGCTAATATGCTGGTAAGATCTAGCTAGTCCCACGATGATTGTGGTAGCATGGGAGAATATTTATACCAGCTAGTACAGCATACATGGTCAGATAAACTGCCACATTTAGACTACCCCCTTATCTACGAAGTGATTTGCAGGCGGCAATTCAGAGCAGATGCAGCAGCCCTTAGGAGTTCTGCAACACAGTGGGGAGGGCATTTGCCTTGCATGCGGTCAACCCAGCTTCAATCCCTGGCACCCCATATGGTGCCCTGAACACTGCCAGGAGTAATTCCTGAGTGCAGAGTCAGAAATAACCCCAGAGCATTGCCGGGTGTGACCCAAAAAAAAAAAAAAAAAAAGAACAAACTTCTCAGTGGAACTTTTTTTTAAAAAAAAAACTTTATTAAAACAATGTGATTTACAAATAGCAGAACTTCTAACATATCTCTATGGTGGGAAGAAGAAAAATGCTCAACAATGGAGGAAAAGAATAGTACTCTTTGAATCAGGGAGGCTCAGTACCAGTCCATGAAAAATCCTAATCACCTAACCCTTTAATAAGATTTCTGTTGCTTTTGTTTTGTTTTGGAGTCACACCTGATGATGCCCAAGACTTACTCCTGGTTCTGTGCTCAGGAAAAGTCCAGGCAGGGTTAGGGGACCAACAGAATGCTGAGTATTATCTCTGGGTCCACTGCATGCAGGACAAGCATCCTAACCGCTGTGCTCTCCATCCCCTAAAAAGACCCCTAAAGAGCAGGCTGCCTGCTGGGTGTGTTTGTATATGTCCCCCCATTTAAGATCCGCAAAAGTCCTGCCAGGTGGAGATTGTTTTGTAGCTAAGAAAACCCAGAGGTTGGGGGCCGGAGTGATAGCCCAGCGGGTAGGGCGTTTGCCTTGCACGCGGCCGCGCCCATGCTGGCCTGGGTTCGATCTCCGGCATCCCATATGGTCCCCTGAGCACCGCCAGGAGTTATTCCTGAGTGCGAGCCAGGAGTAACGCCTGAGCATCGGCGGGTGTGACCCAAAAAAGAAAAAACAAAACCCAGAGGTTACGCACCCACTTACATGCTACAGAACTCGACATGTCAGAACTTGAATGTCAGAACCAGGTCACTTTTTGGTAGGTCCCCAAAGCGATCTTCCTTCCCTTGTCTTAACACCATTTTCCAGAAAAGAAATTCACACGCTTCTCAGAGAGGTGTGTCAACCTCCGGATTTCTCCAGTGCAGATGTAGAGTCCGTGGGTCTTCGGAGGAGCAGAGTGTAGCGGTTCTACTGCCATTGCTCTTTAGCTTCACGACGGCTTCTTTTTCAGCACAAAGGAGGTTAGGTTTGGGAGCTAAATTTCAAGCAGAATATGGACACGCAGGTGTGTTTACAGATCATGGGAAATGAAGGGACTAGAAATGATGTTTATAAAGATGAGTTGGGAAATTTAGTGAAGTCTGACCTGAAGAGTCAATGAATTGCCTCAGGTAGGAAGGCGAGGGTCAGAGTTTGAAATCTGCCACTTGCTGGCTGTGTAGAGAGGAATAAACTACTTAACTTCTCAAAGGTTTAAATCCATAAAAGTTGCATAATAGTTGAATCTCCCAGTGGGGAGCATTTGGAGGAGCTCATGTGAGTGGAATACTTGCCTACTCTGAGGTAAGACAATCCTCCGCAGCGTGAGGTTGTGATTATTAATGATCACAGCAGCCATGAGCAACTCACTTGGTGTGAGGACTGGGCAAGTAGAAGTCAGCTGCAGGGGAGAGGCCTCAAGCCTGAGACCTTTGCACACATCCGTCTCTGCCTCAGTCTCTCACCTGTGGGCCCTCCTGGGACTTCCTTCCTGAGGAAAGCCTGCTCTGAATCAGGATTCTGCATTAAACATGGCTTCTTGGGGCTGGAGCAGTGGTCCAGCAGGTAAGGCGTTTGCCTTGCATGTGGTCAACCAGTTAAATCCCTGGCTTTCCAGAGGGTCCCCCTAAGCACTGCCAGAAATAATTCCTGAGTGCAGAGCCAGGAGTAACCCCTGTCTTTTCAGGTCACACTACTGATGTGACCTGAAAACACACACACACACACACACACACACACACACACACACACACACACACTCCATTCCCTTCAGAATATGACCCAATGCAAATCAAATAGAAAGGTCATAGAGCAAAATGCAACTTTATTGACATAAGTTGATTACAGAGTATAAAATCCACCCACTTTAATTTTACAGTTAGATGAGTTTTGACAAGTGTGTGTGGTGATGTAACACCATGAAAACTAAAGGAGAGAGTCCAGGGGTGACGGTGATTGCTTGATAGATGGCTGGCAGCCCACACTGACCAGGGTATTCGGTGCTCCCAGCTCTGAGCTGATTCATCCGTCTTGCCTCTGACGGCACATCAGAGAACCACAGGCCTGTCATTTCTCAATATCTAAGGAAAGGGGCTGGACTTAGATCCTTTCCCAAGCTCCTTCAACTACCAACATCCTATGAGTCTATGAATTCAAGTCCTTCTGCGAGAGAGCTAATAATTACCTAACCTGGCGGGAACTTACGGCTTTATTTACTTTAATAATATTTATCAAAACCATAGAGTTTAGCCACTTTATGCTCATACATCTTCTGTGGCTTCCTGTTTTTCCCAAAGGTTATCTTTTCAAGCTGCCCTTAGGACTTAAAAATCTCTTTTGTGTTCACCGTGTATTATTAAGAAAACAAAAAGCTGTTTTATATACTTATGCAGCCTATTTTATTAAAAACAACAAATGTGTGAATATATACTATATGTAGCAGATTACATTATATAAACTTTAAAATTTTTATTTTAATTGAGGCACAGTGAGATACACAGTTACCAGTTGTTCATGACTGGGTTCCAGTCATATGATATTCCAACACCCATTCCTTCACTAGTGTACATTTGCCAGCACCATTGTCCCCGGATTCCCTCTGAGCCCTCCCCATGACAGGTACTCTCTCTCTCTCTCTCTCTCTCTCTCTCTCTCTCTCTCTCTCTCCTTCTGAGTATTATGGTGTGCAATACAGATCATAAAAAGTTATCATGTATATCCTTTACCTACTTTCAGTATCATAAAAATATAAAAATATTAAAATTCACATATGTAGTTGTATTTGTATAATTACATTTACATATCCTGAAAGAGTGTATGACTATTTCTGAATAACTAGTGTTTGGGGTGTGGGGGCTTAAGGTTGTAGACAGGATCGATGCCAGGCTTTCTGCCTGCAGAGCACACCATGGAGCCACATCCCACTGACTGGTCTTGTTTTCCCCGTCTCTCCCTCTACTGATGTTGTCATTGCTCTGTGGAGGAGAGAGATGTCACACTCGAGCTTAGGTGCAGTGCTTGAAAAGTTTAGTTGTGGTGCGCGCACACGTGATCACATGCTTGTCAGGAGTCACAGTGCTTGCCAGGAGCCATGGTGCTCACACACATCTTTCCAGTGCTCATTCTGGGTTCTACTCTTTCATTGCAGTGGTCACCAGGTCTGATCACAGACTGCAGACTTCCAGGGGGAAACTGCAGGGCTTCCAGGAGGACGCTCAATACTGGGGAAGTACCAGGGATCCAACTCACAACCTTGAGCACGCAGGGGCAGGCACTTAGCCACTCAAAGGCAGAGACACTTTTGCTCTGTCTTCATACTTTTGCTTGTTTGTTTTGCTTTTTGGGTCCCACCTGGCAGTGCTCAGAGGTAATCCCCAGCTCTGCACTCAGGAATCACTCCTGGTGATACTCAGAGGACCAGAGGGAATGCCAAGGATCGAACCCGATAGATCCCTGTGTGCAAAGCAAACGCCCTTCCAGCTGTACTATCGCTCTGGCCTTGAATTTTTGCCTTTTGTCATTTTCTCCCAACAGAATTGCTCATTTTGTTCATTCCTTTGTTTTTCAGTCATATTGAGATTTATTCTTAATTTACCTTTTATCAAGTGTACATGTCAAAAGAGTAGAAAAAAGAAGGGAGCCCATCAAAAATAGTTCCCTAGCAAGTGGGAGGAAAGTTTGATGTGAAGAAGCCTGTTTCGAGAAAGAAATGTTGTCCAGGTCATGGATGCCGTTTTTGTCAATGATTCCATCACTGAAGGTTGGCAGATTCAGGACAAAGCAATCTCCCCCTTCGGGTCACACCCAGGGATGCTCAGGGGTTATTCCTGGCTCTGCACTCAGGAATTACTCCTGGAGGTACTTGGCGGACCATATGGGATGCTGGGAATCGAACCCGAGTCAGTGTTGTGCAAGGCAAATGCCCTACTTGCTGGACTATCAGTCCAGCTCCGGGTGAAGCGTTTTTGGACTTCTAGACATTTCCTAGGAGCGCCAACATCATTCTCTCGTGTGATAGTTGGTGCATAGCATCGGTCCGGATACTGAGAGTCAGGAAGGCACCACAGCCCTGGCTGAAAAGGGCCTTGGCTAAGGCTACCAGGTAGTCCGTATAGTAAAGTGCAGGGCCCTCGTGCTCATTGCAGCCAGCAGGAAGAGATTGACATGATACGGGCTCTGACCCCAAAGACAGTCAGCCAAGTTTTGGCATGTAAAATGAGCTACTGCTGTGGGAGACATTTCATAACCATTTCGCATCATATAAACCTACACAATATATTCTGCAAACTGTACAATGTCTCCAGTCTCACCAACACAAAGGAGAAAAATTTTCTCACTCATCTTAAACATTTTGCCTTGATCGTCCTCCATCTGGACGATCACAGTATTGCTCACAGTCACCCAGTCGGACATGACAAGCGCTGGATGCCGGGCGAGGTAGTCCACGGTGACGGGATGTCCAGAGTTTGCAAGTTCAAGAGAAAACGAAACTGGCTGGCCATTTTCTTAGCCGCAATGGTGAGACGGCACAATACTGTCGATTCTTTTTGCTTATAAAAATATTGTAACTCACAGATTAGTACATGTCGTTTGTACTGCGCCAAAGTCTCTGGTGCCTTTCCTGGGTGAGTTCCATGTCTCTCCGCCTTCAGTAACAAGAGCCAGGTAGAGAGGGACAGTGTCATCCAGGACAGTGACCTCACCTCCGGGAAGTCAGTCCCTCCAGACCCACCGTCCGTCCAGCTGGTCCCCCAGGATTCACTCTCTCTCCTCCATTTTCTTTTCTGTCACTAGGGATCCGCATCTTCCCCAGCTGTTCTTCCCATTCCCACTTGCTTTCTCTATGGTTGATTTTTTTTTTAATTGAAACACCATGATTTACAAAGTATAAAGGTTTTCATAGGGTCGGAGTGATAGCACAGCGGGTAGGGCATTTGCCTTGCAAGCGGCAGACCCGGGTTCGATCCCCCGGCATCCTATATGATTCCTCTGAGTATCTTTAGGAGTAATTCTTGAGCAAAGAGCCAGGAGTAACCCCTGAGCATTGCCGGCATGACCAAGAAAGAAAAAAAAAATTTTTTTTTATAATACAGTTGTTAGAAAGATTCATACTTCAACACCACTCCCACCACCAATGTGTTTCCACCACCAAAGACCCTCATTTCCCTACCACGCCCAATCCCCATGCCTACTCCCTCAGCTGGCACTAATTTTTTTTTAATTTTGTTTTTTATTATACCACCGTGAGATACACAGTTACTAAAGTGTTCATATTCGGGTTTTAGTCATACAGTGTTCCAGCACCCATCCCTCCACCAGTGTCCATTTCCCACCACCAATGTCCCATGATTCCCCCCTCCCCCAGCCTGCATCTATGGCAGGCAATTTTGCCCTCACAGACATGGGGCAGAGCTGCTACTGGCTCTCCTTGTGCCCAGCCGCTCACAAGGTGCCCGGAAGGGATGGCAGGTTCTAGCCCTGGCCCGCCACCCCAGCAGAGCCTGACAAGCCAGACGACCCCCCCACTCCATGAGGGCCTCCATTTTCCACATCCGGACTTCTCCCTTGTCAGAACTCCACCCAGCAGACCAGCCTATTACAGCCCGGCTTCGCGCGCCGCAAGTGGACGCACGATTCATCAATGAATAAATCACTGTATCACTGTCTTCACTGTCTTCCCTGTTCATCATCGATTTGCTCGAGTGGGCACCAGTAATATCTCCATATGTCCATCTCATTTAGAGATGAGTACAAGAGTATGCTACCCGCACGGCAGAGCCTGGCAAGCTACCCATGTTGTATTTGATATGCCAAATACCAGTAACTATTATAGACCTCATTCCCATGACCTGATGGAATGGTTTGAGGCTCTTTATGTTCCTGGAGCAAGCAGGTGCCCTTGGGCTCAACTAGCATGAGACAGGACATATGGAGATGTTACTTTTGCCCGCTCGAGCAAATCGATGATGAACAGGAAGACAGTGAAGACAGTGATACAGTGATTTATTTATTTATTTATTTGTTTGTTTGTTTATTTATTTATTTTTGCTTTTTGGGTCACATCCAGTGATGCTCTGGGGTTACTTCCTGGTTCTTTGCTCAGGAATTACTCCTGGCAATGCTAGGGGACCATATGAGATGCCGGGATATGGGATGCCGTGGATCAAACCCGGGTCAGCCGCGTGCAAGGCAAACGCCCTACCTGCTGTGCTATCACTCCGGCCCTATTTTATTTTTTTTTAAATATTTTATTTCACCACTGTGAGACATATAATCACAAGATGTTCATGTTTGAGTTTCTGTCATAGTGTTTTAGCACTCATCCATCCACCAGTGCCCATTTCCCACCACCAATGTCCCCACTTCCCTCCCTCATCCCCTATCCTGCCTCCATGTCAGGTTCCTGTCATATCTCCTTCTCTCTTCTCTCTCTCCCTCTCTCTCTCTCTCTCTCTCTCTCTTTCTCCCTCTCTCCCTCCCTCTATCTCTCCTCGCTTCCCTTTCTTACACATTGTGGTTGTAATACATACATTCAGAGGTTATCATGGTTTTTTTTTTTGCCTATAGTCAAAGCACAGTTCTCGCATGGTATCATTTTCAACGATTATCAGCAAACTGTTCCTTACTCTGACTTACGTAGCCTATGACTCCCACTCGTTGTGGTATACCAGATTTGGAGATAAAGCCTGCGCATCATGGGGATCAGGCTGTGTTCAGCTGTGGAGTCCGGACCGAAAGATGACTGTGGTTGTGTTACACGAGGTTTTCTGACTTCTGGGAGCCTGGCGGAGGACAGGCCAAGGAGCAAAAACCTGCCCACACTCCAAGACTCCCCATCAGTCTAGCACAGGGTGGGCAGGCTGAGACTTCGCCCTGCACCTGAATACCTGGTGTCCAGCTGAGAGTCCCAGCAGCAGATCTGGGTGGGGCCACCAGGCCTTTTGGAGGGAGCCAAGGTGGGGTAGGTGGCCCCAGACCAGGCTCCCTAAAATCCTGGTTGGTGTAGTCGCTGAGTCCCGCATGCCTGGGCTTGAACTCGGCTTCTCTCTTGGGTCAGGCTGGGCTGGCACTAATTATATTGACTGTTAAAGCACAACCATGGCAATGCCATTGATAAATCCATATTTCCCCCTCTTGTTGGTTATGGGAGAATCTAGCCAAATTCTGTTTTTGAATTTACTTTCAGAGTTTCTAGAACGGGGTTAGTTTCTACTAGCTTGATGTACTGCACGGTCGCAAAGTGGCCGCATGCCTCAGGGAGAGCCGGATGGCAGCTCTGCTCTGTGTGACTGTGTCTCTGCCCAAGGGCATCTACTTGCTCCAGGGACAGGAAGAGCCTCAAACCATTCTTCAGGTCATGGGATTGAGGTTCATAATTTTTACTAGTTTTTGGCATATCAAATAAAAACACGGGTAGCATGCCAGGCTCTGCCATGTAGGTGGTATACTCTCAGTAGAAGACTCTCATCTTGAGCATTTACTCATGAAACTTAAAGGGGAAAGATCAGGTTTTCTCTTTGCGTGGAGCTCCAGAGAAAGCTCCTAAAGGAAAACACCAGGAAATGTACTTGGTAAACTACAAAGATTGGATCCCTGTGACGCCCCAGCCCTATTCTGTGCCCCAGGGCTGAAATGAGGAGGAGGTGGAGGAGGAGTCTCTCTTTGTCTTCAAGAAACTTAGTCAGTTGTTCGTAAGAGTTGAGGCATATGGGAGGGCAGGGAGAGGCGCAAAGATGATATTCCTAGATGTGGAATGAATTTCTGGTTCTGCACAAAAGGACAAGTCAAGAAATCACTGGAGATTGGGGCTGAACCATTAGTCCACTTATCAATTCATCTGTTCATTCTTTAGGCCCACAAAGACACACTATGTCTGCCACCAGCCTAGACCTGTCATAGGTGTTAGAGATAACGCTCCCCTAATCCCCACCGCCAACTTCATTTTGGCTTTTTATGGGCCACCAGAGAAAAAGGAAGTAAACAAGTAAATTCAGAACATTTCTAGGGTCTGGAGCCATAGCACAAAGGGTAGGGCACTTGCCTTGCATGTTGCCAACCTATGTTTGGTCCTGGATACCCCATAAGGTTCCCTGAACCCCACCAGAAGTCATTCTTGAGCACAGAACCAAGAGTCAGCCCTGAGCACCTGCTGAACGCTGTCCCAAAACAAAACCAAAAAAAAATTAAATAGCATTTCCAAAGGTGGTAAGTGCTGTGAGGAAAATAACACTGAGTAGTGTGTCAGAGAGCTCCGGAGGGAGGTGGCATTTGTGCTTATGTGTCATTAGCTGAAATAGAATCCAGGGGCTGGTCTGAGGAGAAGAGGGTGAATTTCATGTAGGGCCTCTGACTCAGAGATGCTAAGATTCACCTCTTGGTGAAAATAAAGGGAGGCCTCTCCAACGCTGTCAATCACTCCCTGACTGGGAAACACTGGGTTTCCACTGCCCTCTGGACAAAATCCCAGTTATATTGGGGAATACTGAGGGGACCATGCCTGGGAGGCCTCCCAAGCTGTGCTCACGGAGCTGTGGGGCCAACTTGGTGTTACTCAGCCAATTAGGCTGGGGGGCTACAATGCTGAGGCTAGTGATGGGATGCTGCTGGCTCTGTGCAGGGTTTCCAGCATTGAGGGACAGAGGGCTGTAATGAGGGGCGGAGGGCTGTAATGCTGTGCCCGGCATCCAACTTGGACCTGAGCATGCTAGATAGACCATTGAACTAGTTCTGTGGCTCACAAAAAATCCCACTTATTTAGCTTGGCATCCAGGAACCTTCACGTCTCAGTTTTCCTGTCTGCCTCCCTATGCTAACACAACCCTTCTATGCTGGCTTTAAAAGGATCTTCAGGGGCCAGAGTGATAGCACAGCATGTAGGGAGTTTGCCTTGCACACGACAGACAAGGCTCAATCTCCAACATCCCATATGGTCCCTGAGCACCGCCAGGAGTAATTCCTGAGTGAAGAGCCAGGAGTAACTCCTGAACATCGCTGGGTATGACGCAAAAAAGCAAGAAAGACAAGAAAGACAGACAGACAGACAGACAGAAAGGATCTTCAATCCAGCCACTTAGATGTGTTCCTTTAGTAGCTCCATACCTAGAAAAAAAATATCCTGAATGCCACAGTCCACAGCTTTGCTGTTTCCTCCTGCCCGCCTGTCTTCGAAGAGCAAAGGCAAGACTCTCAATAAGCATGTTAAGAGTCCTCCCCTCAGGGTTCTTTGTGGGCCCTCTCCCATTGCTCTGTATACCTGCCCAGAGACACCATAAGCAACTTTACAGATTCATTATCTTCTTGTTGAAAATGAAGATGGAAAGATAGAATGAGAAGAATTCAAAATCCAAAATTTCCACCCAGTCTTTGGTCATACCACCCTGAATGCGCCCGATCTTCTCCAAAATTTCCACCCAGGGGCCGGAGTGATAGTCCAACAGGTAGGTTTGATCCCCGGCATCCCATATGGTCCCCTGAGCACCACCAGAAATAATTCCTGAGTGCAGAACCAGGAGTAACCCTGAACAATGCCAGGTGTGACCCCAAAAATTTCCACCCAAATTCATAGAGCCCTGAAACAACAGAATTCAGCTGTAGTCAAATGCTTAGAAGCAATCAACAGTCATTCCATTTGTTAGAGGAATTGGAAGTGGAAATGATGCCAACTATTGGGAAGCTCTGGGGATGAGCTAGAGCCTACCATGGCATAGCCTGAACCAGAGAATTCTAGGATTCCTTTGTACCGCAGTCCACAGGACCAGCAGAGCTACAAGGCTCAGAATAACCCACAGCCTCTCTCCCTCTCTCTCCAAGGCTTCCTTCTAAGTTTCCTAGGCATCATCGTCCAATTAATCAATGCGGAAGCAGAGTACCTGTTTTTCCATCCCAGATGCAGGAAAACAGGGGGACCAGCTGTTTCCCCTAGTCCCCACCCCCCCCTTCAGCAACATTTGACACTGATGCTCAGGCTCTGCCTTTGTGTCAGGATGTCGGGGCAGTGGGAAGTCAGGGGACAGGCCATGTGACTGTCTTGCCGTGCCGGATGAAAGTCAATACCATAAACACCTATTCATCATGACACTCCTGCCTGGTCTTTCATCTGGGGAATCTCGAAGCCCTGGACAAACGGTAATTAATTTTCACAGAGTTCCCACAGGAGGGTGCTGAGCTGTCTGCCAAGGACCAGAGGGGCATTGTCAGTCCCTCCCCACCCTTCTTGCTCACCCCACCTCTCGCTGGCACTGCAGGACCCATGAGATGCCTAGATCTTAGCCTCCTTCCGGAACAGCCTCTCTGCCCAGAAGGCTGAGGGTCAGATAGAGACTTCCAGCTCCTGCCACCAAGCCCACCCGCTTTCCCAGAGGATGACTAAGGATGAACCAGGGCAGGAGTGGGAGCGTTTCCTGCTTCCATGGGCAGGCTGGGGCCAAACAACTAGTTAGTTGACTCAGCAGGAACCACATGGCTCCAAAAATACAACTGCTCTGCCCAGTTCCACCTCTTTGCCCTATGTACATGGTCACCTGCTCCTCCCCTCTGGCCCCTTCCCCAGGGGCCTGACTCCGAGCACTGTCTGCCTCCTAGCCGGGTAGAGATGGACCAGAAAGATAGCTCAGAGCTGAGTACATGCTTTATGCGTGGGGACGCCCCTGGGTTGAATCTCTGACACTGGTTGGTCCCCTAGGAGCACCCCCAGACTACCACCAAGTCAGCCCTCCCCCAAAAGAAAGCCGCAGCTGATTATGGAAAAACTATAGATTTATCATTAAAAACTTGACAAATACAGGAACCATAGTACAGTGGGTAGGTTGCTTGTCTTGCACACAGCTGACAGAGGTTCAATCCCTGGTACTTCATATGGCCCTCTGAGCCTTACCAGGAGAGATCCCTGAGCACAGAGACAGGAATAAGCCCTGAGCACTGCTGAGAATGGCCTAAAAACCCAAGACAAACACAAACAAACACAAACACACACACACACACACACGAACAAATTTGGCAAATACTGAAATAAATAGAAAGGGGAGAATAGCTATAATGATCCCATAATTTCAGAACTCCTCCCAAACAACCGCTGTTGAAATCTTATAATATTTACATGTTTGTTATATATATATATATATATAGATATATGCTTTTATTTAAAAATTCTTTAAAAACATGGCAAAAATGATCAATTTTGCCACAGTGTATAGTTAACATAATAGAACAGAAGTTCTCAAAGTGAAAAGTCAAAATCCATCCCAACTTTGTGTTGTCAGCAAAGAGGGAAGTCACTGTTAGGATTTTCTTGTGTATCCTTCCAGAAATTGTCTAGAGCATACAGGCGTGTTCACGGAGACTCGCTTCACAGCTTACATGACTGAGCTCATGCTGTCTGAATAGTGTAGCCTTTTTATCACTTCATGTGAACATTAGAGTAGTTTTCTATTGTGATAAAAATTGTTGGCAAAGGGTTGGAGAGAGAGCTCTGTGGGCTGGAGCACAGGCTTTGCACTCAGCACACAGGAGCCAGGGTCTGTCTCCTAAGCACCTCAAGGAGTAACCCCTGAGCACACAGCTGAGAGTGTTCCTCCTGAGGAACTGCTGGGTGTGCCCCTGCCAAAAAAATAATTGGCTAGACAACATTTTATTTCCATTAAAATTTTTTAATGTAGGAAAAAAGTCACAACTATTGATACAATTCTAGAATTAAAATGGAATAGATAAGAAGTTGCAATCTTAAAATCAATAGATTTAGAAAATCAATTTATGTGAACATCGTTATATCTGATCACAAGGTTGTAAGTCCTTGTCTCAGTATTTATTAAGCGGTTTGTTGAGTTAGGTGTCCAGAAACTTCAGAATATGGTCTGGTGCCTCCTGTGAGTTTTCAGCTGTGGGGACGGGTGATTCCATCAAGTTTAGCTGCTTGTTGTGCATCTCCTAGGAGATTTAGCTGGGATTTGGTGGTGCAGGGCTGATGTGAGTAGACCGAGCTGAGGTAGTGGGAGGTGGGCGTGGCTGCCAGGGCTTCCGGAAGTATTCGGGGTTGGGGAGGCTACCCACCCTGACTCAGAATAAACACCAGAGTTCTCACCTGGGCACGGGATGCCTGAAATTATTACAGATTGCTGTGTCTGCAGCAAAACATTTTAATTGACTAACATTTTATCTTGATTTTCCTATTTCATCTTACATGTTTCCTTTTTTTTCTGTTGGACATTAACTTGGGTGGAAGGTAGCAAGTCAGGAAAAATCAAACTAAAACAGACTGAGGTCTGGGGCTGGAGCAATGGCACAGGGTATACAGCTTTTTGCCCTTACATGCGCCGCCTTGGTTGGATCCCTGGCATTCCATATAGTCCCCCAGGCACCGCCAAGAATGATTCCAATGTGCAGAGCCAGAAGTAACCCATTACCGCCGGGTATGACCCCAAAACAAACAAACAAAAAGACTGAGGTCCTACTTACTGGGTGCCCATCACTTTTCCTATCTTCCCTTAGCTCAGTGTGAGAGGCCAGAGGCCATCCCATACCACAGGTGAGAAACCAGGTCCTGAGAGGCTAAGAAATATCTACTTGTGTAAGAAAGTGTTTGACGCAAGATCTTTCAACTCCAAAGCTCATGGCTGTGTTAGTTACTTCGCCAATGTCCAAGAATAAATGTTGGCATCAGGAAAGCCATCATTCATTCATTCAGCCCAATAACACTGATGTGCTGGGCAAGAGAAGAAATCCAGGGGCAAAGACTCTGTCTTGGGCAAAGAACTGACCCAGGTTCAATCCCTGGCACTTCATATGGTCCTCTGAGCCCTGCCAAGAGTGACCCCCTTGCAGGTATGAAACCCTGGACAATATCCCCAGCACTGAGAAAGGGAAAAAAAATACCTAGTCTTCGTCCTCTACAAATTCATGGTTACAGGGGAAAACAGACTAACAAGTCACCGTGAACCTGGTGTGGGGAGAGGGCAGTGTGAGGAGTCAGCGACTCAAAGATGGGGGTATGGGATAGCCCCTCCCCCCCAGCTGACTCAGTCTTCTGGCACCGCTCAGGAAGTGCCAGTGAGGCCAGGGATGCCTCCACTTCCCTCCCCAATCCCATCATGCCCCAGGAGTCAGTGGAGCTGGGAGGCTCCTTCCTGCCCTGGCTTTGCCTCAAGCTTCCTGCCCTTTCCAAAGGCTCCCCAGAGCATAAGGTGAATGATGGACCACCACTTTCTCTGCACTAAACCTTCCAGATGCTGTTTCTAGATGTTCAGGAAATTCATTGTCCTCTGGGGGAAGAACAGGCGACACAGGAAGATTAGTTAAATGCTCGGGTTGTGGGAGGACAGGTCTGGATTGGAGTCCTGTTTCCGATATTTGCTCCTGAACCGCTGGAAAATCACTGATTTCAAAGAGGGCTCTTGGCTTGTGGCTCTTAAACAGAGAAGGGACCCAATGCAACTGAAGGTGCAATTCCTGGGATAGACGCAGGAATTAAGGTAGCAGCGCCAAGGCCCGGAGCAGCAAGAGGCACGCAGCCATCTCTCGCAGCTCCCGTCAGGTACCACGGCAGATTCTCACTACAGCACAAGAAGCCAGTGCCCGGGCCTGGAGCAGAAATATGCAACTGGCTGGGCATGGGTCACGCGCCCACACCCATTGCCAGGAAGTGGATCAGGGAGGATTTGCCCTCGGACTCCCTGTAGGAGGTGGGTGTTTCCTTCCTCCCAGTTTAAACACATGAGCAAGCTTTGGATCCTAGATACCCCAACCCCAACCTCTTAAAGCCTTTGTAAAACAAACATTAATAGTATTCACTTCCCAGGACGATACAGAGTTTTCAAAAGGGAATTAAAGTGCTTACTTAGCACAGTGCCAAACACCTGCTAAATACTCTGTGCACTTCACTTGATTATTCTAGTTACTGTAAGCATTATTATTACTATTATCCACTTTCTCTCTTCTCAAGTAAAACAGATAATTTTCACCCTAACGTAGACACGGCATTGATCAAAAAAGTTGAGAAATACTCAAAAGTTGCAAGATTTTGGAAAAGGAACTCACCCTTCACCTACAGAAAATCTCTGCTAAAGCTTCTTGCTCCCTGACAATCCATTTTTCTTCATATTGGTGCGGGGTCTTTCATTCTTTTCCTTTCCAAACCCTCTCCTCATCCCATGGGCACGTGGCTAACTTGCAGTCTAGCCCATGCATTTTCTCAAGTTATTAAAGACCACGATTATGCTCAGCAGCTGCAAACTAGCCTGCCTGAGGAGGGAAACGTTTCCCACGTGGTGCTGTTTGCCCTGAACTGGCGGAGCCAGAGAAGGCAATAATTTACGAGTGTGTTTTTCAAGAACAAAAACACCTGATTCTGTAGGGCTTCTCTGGCTTACCAAATGATGCTAATTGAGGGCAATTAAGCAATTGACTTTGTTCCAAGGATCTTTCACAAAGCTATTTCCTAAAATCCACACCAATCAGCTGCAGCAGTCCGAGGCTGACCCTGGGAAAAGCGACCCACCTCCTTGTGTTCTGACAGGGCAATTTTCCTGCCAGCCGGAGGAGGGCACAGCCCTGGAGCGCCGCTGCCACCCTGCCACCTCTGGCTGCCCACTGCTTTCTCACGTTCCCGATAGGCTCACCCACGGGGCCTTCTGGAATGATTCTTCCTGCCGGCGAAAATACCTGCGGGCAGAGCAGAGCTGGGCTGGCCAGCTTGGAACTCGGTCAGTTTTTCGTTTGTTTGTTTTGTTTTGTTATGGGGTTCTGTTGGTTGTGTTTGCTTGTTTGGGGGCTGCACCCAGCCGTGCTCAGGGGATGGAGGGGGAACCAATGGCTGAGAGGCTCGGCTGTGAATGCAGGGGACCCGCAGTTTTCCGGCCTGCAGCGTTGCAAGCCCCGCCCCGCCCTTGCTCCCCGCCCGCTCCCCTCCGCCCGGGCCGGGCGCCCAGGAAGTGGCTCGCGCCCCGCTGAGTCCCCGCCGCGGGGTCACGTGAGCCGGCTCCCCACCGCGGGTGACTCCGGCGCCAGGGATGCTGATGATCGGCACTTCCGGGGCAGGGCCCGGCCCCCGCCAGTGGTGGGGGCTTCAGAAGCCACAATAATTAATATTTTGCGGAGTCTGATTCTGATCGCCCCGCCAAGGAGGGATCCCACCCCAGGCGGCAGCCCCGTGGGAACTGCCCCGGCCGCATTCTCGGGCGACGGTTGGGCAATGGGCACCCGGGGGCCTGGCAGACCAGACGGGGGATGAGCCAGAGGGGCGGAACGCTCACCTTTGCCCCCCAGGCTCTTGGGCCGCGACACCCAGACGACACCCACGTGGCACTGAATCCTTGCAGCTCGGCCCTGGCTCCCGAGCCTGCGGCCAGTGCGCGTGGGTGGGTGGGGGGGGCGGTCGCCGAGGGGGACAAAGGGAAATCCTTCCCTCCTCTCCCTCCCCCAGGCACTATTCGAACCTGAGAAAAGCTGGGGGTGGAGATGGGGGCTGGGGGGGTGGAGATGGGGGCTGGGGGGCGGCCCTGGGCCACTGAGGTTTCCCCTGTCCGCCTCTCCTAAACAAGGACTCTGAGGCTCTCCCTAAGCGAGTTGCTCTACTCAAATTTCTGCTGAGAAGTGACCATTCCAGGGTGGGAGATGGTAGTTAAAGAGTAAATACATGCTTTGCATGCGGCCGCCCTGGTATGGGCTACTGGGCTCTGTAAATAAATGGTCCCCCAGCCCCTCCAGGGGTGATCCCTGAGCATCCGTGTGTCCAAAACACACATTCCCGCCTCCCCTACAACCCCAAATGGTCTTAACCATTTAAGAACAGTAGCTGGCACTTTTAGAAGCATTTTCTGACATTGCTGATTGCCTTCTGGTTTATTTTGTTATTACTTTTAATTTATGGTTTGGGGACCACACCCCATCGTACTCAGGACTTAACTCCTGGCTCTGTGCTCAGATATCATCCCTGGCCGGTCTGGAGCCATATGTGGTGTTGGGGATTGAACCCTGGTCAGCTGAGTACAAGGCAGGTGCTCTACCCTCGTACTATCGCTCTGACCCTGTCTGTTTTTTTTTTTTTTTATTGTTATTACTTTTGGTGGATCACCCCCAGCGATGCACCGGGGTTAATCCTAGCCCTGCACTCAGGAATTACTCCAGGCAGTGCTCAGGGGACCATATGGGATGCCGGAAATCTAACCTGGGTCAGCCGCTTCCGTCAAACGCCCTGCCCTACCCACTGTATTATGGCTGCGGCTCCTCCTACCTGCTCTTTTCACAACTCAAATGACTCTTCCCATTCCCAGACTGCCTCTTGCTGCCCAGTACTCAAGTCCCGCTTGCTCTTCTTTTAGACTTGGATACCCCTCAGGAGTTAGGCTTCCTCAGGCAGAAGTCCCTTCCTGTGCCTGTAAGAAATGGTATGCTTGCTGGGGGCAGGTAGGACAGAGGAGGAAGGGAAGGAGCTCGGCACTGGCGCCTGGCGGGGTTGGCCGAGGGAATCCTGGCTGGCCTCCTGAACTGGGCGTTTTCCAGGGCCCTGCTGTGTCTGCCTGTGATCTGCGGTATAGCTGCGGTCCCCTCTCCCACAGTGCTGTGAGGGGGGAGAAGCCTTAGCTTACCTGTCCCTCCCGTTCATCAGAGAAGGAGGCCAGGCAGGCTAAGGAACTTGTCCCAGGACTAACTTAGAGCCCTTACTTATGCAGGTAAGTAAATTCCCAGGCAGGACTGAAATCAGCCAGGCACTCGGTCCAGTGCAGGATACATGGTGAGTACCATTGACAACTGGGTTATAAGGAAGCATGCAAGCCAGTTCCGGAGAGAACTTGGAGAAATGAGGCGGAGAACACTTGTCTTCTCCAACAGCCCTTGGCAAAAATCACCCCATTTCCCGGAGCAAAAGAAAAGCACGGAGCTTTACTAAAGCCATTCAGCTGTGAGCAACTCAGCGCTAGGAGCTGAGACATAACCATCCTTCTCCTCTCAGCCCATAACTTTACGAGGGTTTTGGTTAAGTGTTTGCCGGAAGACTCCTGCTAGGTCATTGATGATGGGCTGTGCATCTCCCAGCTGAGCAAACAGGTTTGCAGAGTTCAGGAACGTGCCTGAGTCACAGTGGCAAGGCCTGGGCCTCCCAGCATCCTCGCTCCATTCACACTCCGGAGTGTGCCGAGCTCCACAGATGCAGACAAATGGCAGCAAACAGTGAGGAGCCCGGGCTTCCCCTGTGATTACAAAAGCTAAGTGGGCGGTGCCAACTTGGTGCCACATTAAAATAAATCAGTATATGTCCCATAAAAGACCCTTGGAAGTAAAGTTTTGTTCCCCACCCCACCCAACCCCCTTTCCCTTTGTTTCCATAGCATGGCTTGCACACTTGCTTTTGATATTCCGCTTGCAGCACTGGGAATCACAGAGGAAGGGACTTGTGGGGAGGTGTTCAGGATGGAGTTGGATACCCCAGCCTCCAAAGGAAGTCCCCTGCCACTGAGCTGGCTCCAGGTTGCACAAATAGTTAAGATTAAATCCCAGGCCACAGGGAGATGGCTGAGAGGCTGGAGTGCATTCTTTGCATGTGGGGGTCCCTTGGTTGGATCCTAGCATGGCATGATCCCCCAAGCATGTCTAGGAGTGTATGCCCCACCCCCCAAAAAGCTAATTCCCAGCCTCTGTTTTGAGTAGTCCGTAGTTTAGCTGTGGGGAGATAGCCCAATTAGAGTATTTAACACTCCATAAATGTCCTCAGCCAGTTAGGCAGGGTAGAAGGCGGGGAGGAGTGCTGTTCCAGGAAGAAAAGAAAATTTGCAGAAATCCAGCTGTTTGACACCTGGGTTTATTGTCGGAAATTGCAGCAAAGAGGATTGATGTATAAGAGGTGGGGTTAGGGACCGGAGTGATAGCACAGCGGGTAGGGCATTTGCCTTGCACGCGGCTGACCGGGTTCGATCCCCGGCATCCCATATGGTCTCCCGAGCATCTCCAGGAGTAATTCCTGAGTGTAGAGCCAGGAGTGACCCTTGAGCAATGCCGGGTGTGACTCAAAAAAAGCAGAAAAAAAAAGAGGTGGGGTCATAAGCCCTGTGGAGGGAGTGGTGAGTGACAGAGGTTAGGGAGACAGGAGGGGGCAATCCTGAGCCCACCAAGACTCAGTGAATGCTCTCTAAGGAGTTTACACTTAGACCCGAGGCCTGGTAAATGATGCTCAGGTTGACATTTCCCTAAAACTAGGTAAATCAGAGAGGGCAGGTCTTTCCCCAGAAAGATGCTTGGAGGAATCTTGGTCTTCAAGCCGTGTCCCTGAACAGGTATCTCGTGTGTTTGTGTCTCTGTCTTTGCTTGAGTATTTGAACGCAAGAAGCCAGTGTTCTCTTGAATATGTATTACTCTCCTCACATTTTTCCAAAAAGTTTCATTAAAAACTACCTTGCTTCACCAAAATTTCTTTTAAGTGCTTAAAATAAGAGTCAGGGAGTGAGCTGGCATGGACTAGTTTTCAGGTTTGATCCCTAATCCGGCAGGGCCCCCCTGTACTCCCCTGGGCCAGAACAGCAATGCATCACTAAGCCCTACACCAGCAGGCAGACTGACTATGTCTGAGAATGGCCCCCCCCCTAAGCACTGCTCAAGAGCATTCCCCAAATAAAATAACTGAAGCCAAAATAATTGTCGTGGTTCACTGTCCCCAGATATGCCTGAGGCGTTTGCTTCCCTCCTGTCTTTGTCTCAGCGTGATGCTCAGTGTGTCATCTGTGACTGGGTCTCCCCCCTGATGACAAGCTGCCCGCACATGCTTCCTCTTGGCTGAGCCACTGGAAGACAGGAAACCCAGAAGGAGAGAAGCCGGAGGAATTTTTCTGTGATAAGATGCATCTTTAGAGATAGTTCATGCAAATCTCTCAGAAAAGAGCCTGGCATAAAAGAAGCACTAAAGACACACTAAAAAGATATTGTTGTGCCGGAGCGATAGCACAGAGGGTAGGGTGTTTGCCTTGCACGCGGCTGACCTGGGTTCAATCCCTGGCATCCCATATGGTCCCCCGAGCACCGCCAGGAGTAGTGATTCCTGAGCGGAGAGCCAGGAGTAACTCCTGAGCATCGCCGGGTGTGACCCAAAAAGAAAAAAAAAAAAGATATTGTTATTACGTTATGTTTAATGTTAAAAATAAAGTTTTGTTATGATTTGAAAACCCTTCCCCTCCCCACATTTAAAGGGCATGGGTATTGATTACTGATCATTGCACAAAGTCCTAGTGATTAGGGTTACTATTGATTATTGATCATTGCACAAGCACTAGTCCAGGCTGTGGGCTAATGGCTGAGAGGGTGTGACCTTAAGGATTAGAATCTTGGAGCAGGGGTTTAGGGGCTGGGATGTTCAATCCAGGAGGATTTCCTGACGGGAGAAAGAGATTGGGACCAAGTTTTAAGGTATTAGTGATATGACACTTGAGAGATGTACCAAACCTGCTGCCTTCTTTATTACTGATGAGATGTACCACATACATAACGTGGTCCACATGAAACGAACCCCATGAATGGTTGATGACAAAACCCTCAGGCTGAGGCACAGCAACCTGTCTGGGTAGCGAGACCTGGGGGTCATTCCTGCCCTTGTGAATTTTTCTTAATTCTTTTTATTTGGGGGTTCACACCCAGCAATGCTCTGGGGTTATTCCTGGCGGTGCTCAGGGGACCATATGGGATGCCGGGGAATTGAACTCGGGTTGACTGCGTGCAAGGCAAATGCCCTACCTGCTAGACTATTCACTCCGGCCCCATTTCTTTCTTTTCCTTTCTTTTTTTTAAATCTATCTTTATTGAAATAAATTTACTTAGAGAAATGTGAGGGACGAGAAAGAGTAAAAGATGCAAGTCTAAGAAAGAGCACCTGGGCTGGAGCAATAGTACAGCGGGTAGGATGTTTGCCTAGCATGCGGCAAGCCCAAATTCAATCCTCGGCATCCCATACGGTTCCCTAAGCATAGCCAGGAGTAATCCCTAAGCATTGCTGGGTGTGACCCCTAAAAGTATATATATAAAAAAAAAGGAAGAAAGAAAAAGAATAACAGGCTTTTCCAGAGGGGGAAAGCTTAGTTTTAATGTTTTTGAAAAGAAATATCTCAGCAGTCCTGGGGCCCTTCCTGGCTGTTCTTGGCCAGTGGAGCTCGTTCAGTGCAAGGGCTAAGATGTGCTACTGTCTTGGCCCTGCCTTGTCGAGTCTTACCCAGGCCACCTGGCCACACGCCAGGCTTCCTGGGCTGCTCTCCGGTGATGTGGAGCCAGAGATCAAACTGGGGTCTGCAACATGCAAGGCACCCCACGTCACCCCCTGTGCTGTCTCTCCGGCTCCGTTCCATCCCTCTTGACACTTCCAGGTTTTGGGGTTTGGTTTTCAGGTTGTTTTTATTTTCTTTTCTGTGAATTGGATTATTCAGGCTAAAATTTCTATCTCTGAGACTCTCTGTTGAGAATAAAAAATAAAGTAGTAACATCTACGGTTCCTTGCTGTGTACTGTGCTCCAGTCTCTGCCTGGCGAGAAGCCCAAAGCATCTCATTTCCACAATGACCCCGCATGTGGGCACTGAGATTTCTCCCCATTGACAAATACAGCATCTGAAAAGGACACTAGCCTGTCCGCTTGGAAGTTCTAGGAAGTAGATTTCTGCCTCCTGGGACTGTCCCCACACACTGGTTCCCGCATGACTGGGGTGCTGCAAAGGGGCTATTCCCTGCCCAGTTTCCTTGGCAGTGCCAGCCCAGGACTTGGTCACCCTCTTCCGCCCCACTGATGGACACTGTTACACAGTGACTTTCCCCAAAAGTTGTGTCACCCTTCGCAGATGACATGTAGGGCAAGTCTGTGGGGCTGAATCACAGTGACCACTTCCTGTTCCGTTCAGGGTCTCCTGTTGTCAGGAACCTAGCTCTGCCAGGCCCCATTTGAGAGTCAGGATATTTATGACCCCCAGGACGCTGGGGTAGGGGGCATTGAGTCACCCTTCTTCCTACACCCACATTTTAGCAGGCTGAGAGATCGACGACTTCAGCCCCGTGTCATCATCCTGCCCTGGACAGGCCAGTGGGAGCCTCTGGCTGTCAAGCCGTGGAGGCAGAGGACAGGTCCCATCCTCCAGATACTGGAGGTCCATGGGAAGGTGGACTGATGCTCACAGCCTAGCTATGGAAGAGAAGAGTGGTCACTGGTCCTGAGCTCCATGGACACAAACGGTCTTTGGTCCCCAAGGACAGCGGGATTATGTGTCTTGGGGAGAAATCCAGATTCTCTCACAGTTGCTCAGAATGTGCTTCCTGGAGGCTGACAAACGGCCAGGAAGGAATGTGGAGGGAGTCATCGGCTATTTGAGGGACTCTCTGGAGGAGGAGACCCGAATCCAGGCTCACTGGGGCCTGTGGAAGACGCCAGTTTTGGGGCCAGAGTGATAGTACAGCAGGTAGGGTGCTTGCCTTGCACACCACCGAACCGGGTTTGATCCCAGGCATCCCATATGATCCCCCAACCATCTCCAGGAGTAATTCCTGAGTGCAGAGCCAGGAGTAACCCCTGAGCATCACTGAGTGTGACCCAAAAAAGACAAAAAAAAAGACTTCAGCTTTGATAAAGTTTGATTTTTCTTGAGGCCAGAGAGATAGAATGGGGTTTAAGTCACTTTGTTTGCACAGAGATTCCCGGTTTGGTCCTCAGTACCACAAGCCCTGTCAGGAGTGATCTCTGAGGGCAGAGCCTAGAGTAAGGCTTGAACACGGGTGACTGTTGTTTGCCCTCACCCCTCAAAAAGAAGAAAGTTTGGTATTTCAAAATACAAAATCAAGCATACTACACACAGGTTATCAGAAATTCCTCGAAAGTTCTAATTTTTATTAGGTGCCCAGGAGTGAAGATAGGTTTTGGTCCCAGCTCACCACCTCACTAGGGCCTCGGAAGCAGCCAGAGAAAATTTGCTCACCATAATCGCAGCCATTTTCAACGTCCAGACTCCACAGCTCATCAGAGCCCCACCCAAGAGAGAAGCCGATTTCAAGTCTAACTCACCAGAGCCCTACACAGCAGAGCAGCCGATTTCAAGCCCAGGTAGGCAGTTCTTGGAGGTGAAAATCACCAGGCATTCATGGAGATGGAGTTGGGGTTCACCTGCTCCATCTCTGTCCCATCCAGGAGGCCTGGCGGACCCGCCCATGAACTGCCTCTGGGCTATCGGCCATCATGCAGAGACTCAGAAACACGGGGCAGAGCTGCCATCTGGCTCTCCCTAGTCACGTGGCCACAGCCACAAGGTACATCAAACTAGTAGAACCAACTACGTTCTAAAAACTCAGAAAGTAAATTCAAGAACAGAATTTGGCCAGATTCTCCCATAACCAACAATAGGGAAGAAAATGGATTTATCAATAACATTGCCATATATGTGCTTTAACGGTCAATACAATCAGTGCCAGCTGAGGGAGCAGGCATGGGGATGGGGGTGGGAACACACTGGTAGTGGGAGTGGTGCTGAAGTATGAATCTATCAACAGTATTATGAAAACCTTTTGCTTGGCAAATCACGGTATTTCAATAATAAGGGGAAAAATAAAGTTCTAATTTTTGACTCCAGGATGACCACTCCATGAGTTTTTTTTGCTCGTTTTGGGGTCACACCCAGTGGTATTCATGGCTTACTCCTGGCCCTGAGCTTAGGGGTCACTGCCTACAGGGTCCAGGGAACTATATGGGGTACCAGGAATTGAAGCTGGGTTGGCTGTGTGCAAGACAAGCACCTATCCTCTGTACTATCACTCTGGTCCAAAAATTTTTTAAAAAATCCTATCAGATTGGTGGTGTTGCTGCTCTGGTGTGGTGGTGGTGTCGGCAGTGGCTGCATCAAAAGAGTTTGATGCCACGATTCACACCATTATACTAGTACAGGCAGACATGGCTATCAAAGAGATCTGAGTAGAAGTCATGGATAATCTTCTCCATTGCCTTTCTGGAAGGTGTGATAGATCCATCAGGGCGTCGGAGGGCAGTCATCTTGGTCTTATAGTTGGCGAAGGACAGGCGGGCGGTGCGAATGCTTTTCCTGGCTTCTGCTGCATCTTCCAGTATTTCTGCTCTTCTGTCTTTGAGGTTTTCTTTTATTGCTTCTCTGCACCACTTAGCAAGCTTGGACGTTAGCATTTGGTCTCCTGAGGCTCGCGCCTTGCCACATTGGCGAATGAGCTCGAGAGTTTCTGAAGACAGGCGTCCTGTTGTGTCTTTCTCTCTCTCGGCATTCTTCGCACAATCATGGAGGTGCTGAACCAGTTAAATGTATTCTTCATCGATGCCATCAAATATGGTATCTTCCCATGTTGCTTCTGAAATCTGACATGCCATTTCATCAGTAAAGAAGGGAACAGCACCAGGCCCAGACAAAGTCAGACCCGAACACATGAAGAATCTGCCGTCAGTACTCATCAATACACTAGCTCGACTCTTCACATGCTACCGGTCCGAATGCAAGGTGCCCTCCCAATGGAAAATCAGCAGGACAGTTCTACTGTTCAAGAAGGGAGACATTCACGACATCGGCAGCTATCGCCCCATCTGCCTGTTGTCCGTCATCTACAAGCTGTTTACACAAGTCATCCTGAACAGGATTGGCAGAACACTAGATGAAGGACAACCATGCGAGCAAGCTGGCTTCTGGAAAGGATTCAGCACAATCGACCATATCCACACAGTAACCAAGCTCATTGAGGTTTGTAGGGAGTACAAGATGCTGCTCTGTCTCACGTTCATTGATTTACAGAAAGCCTTTGATTCTGTGGAGACTGAAGCAGTCATCGAAGCCCTAGCCAAACAGGGCTGTTCAAACCCAATACATCAAGATCCTTCATGAGCTGTATTACGGATTCACCACCAGGATCTCATCATTCTACAAAGAAGTGATCATTGATGTCAAAAGAGGGGTTCGACAGGGTGATACCATTTCACCAAAACTCTTCAGCGCCACCCTCGAGAACATCATGTGACAATTAGAATGGGAAGGAATGGGAGTGAAGATAGATGGTCAGCAACTACACCACCTCCGTTTCACTGATGACATCGTTCTAATAACACCAAACATTAGCCAAGCGGCACAAATGCTGGCTGACTTTGACCGAGAATGTGGAAAGATAGGTCTACCGCTGAATCTGAAGAAAACTATGTTTATGAAAAATGAACTAGTTCCAGAGGCCCCATTCACTCTCAATGGAACAAACATCCCTGAATGCAGTAGTTATGTGTACCTAGGTTGAGAAGTCAACATGATGAACGACCTAAAACCTGAGCTGTGCAGGAGGAAGAGAGTGGCATGGAATGCCTTCAAAGGCATCGAAGAAATAGCTAAAAGAACAAAGAACCTCCTGCTCTGGGCACATCTCTTTGACTCCACCATTCTCCCTGCATTAGCATACACCTCAGAGACCTGGGCCCTATGAAAGCAGGATGAGAATGCTATTTGGGTCTCCCAGAAAGGAATCGAAAGAGCTATGCTTGGAATATCACGCCTCACTCAAGTGAGAGAAGGAATCCGGAGTTCCGACCTCCGTTGCTCTTCCAGAATCAGGGACGCTGTCTCGTTTGCCAAGACATTGAAAATCAGATGGGCTGGACATGTAATGCGATTTGGAGACAACCGCTGGACTAGAGCCGTTACCGACTGGATCCCACGGGATGTCAAAAGATCACGTGGCCACCCACCTACAAGATGGTCAGACTTCCTTGTCAAGACCCTGAAGGAACGGTTTGAGGCTCTTCATATTCCTGAATCAACCAGATGCCATTGGGCTACATTGGCACGTGATAGGGTCCAATGGAAATGTTACTGGCGCCTGCTCGAGCAAATCAATGAATAACGGGATTCAAGTGATCAAGTGATACTAGTACAACCTACGGAGAGGCCAGGGAGGCAGATCTTACAATGCCTATGAATCTGAATGAATGCATGGAAGGTGCTTGTACAATGTACGAAGAACATCTGAAGAGGGCCGAACCCCAGCAGCTGCTCTATCACATTTGACGTCAGTCAGTTGTTGGATTTTCCTGATGGATTTTCCTGATTTTCCGAACGGCTGACAAGGCAGACCTCGGCTGCCTTGTCTGTGCGCCGATACCCACATACCAGCCTTACAACAAAGACGGGATTAGAGAGGGCCTCCCTGCTTCTCCGTCGGCAGGCGCAGAGGGCCGGCAGATAATAGAGCTGGAAGCACTAGGCAAATGGAGGTGGGCTTGGAATACAGGCATGGACAGCAAACTCTTGTGGGCGTTTTAGATTCTAATAACCCTGCTTCCGTTTGGTACGCTCTAGCCAGGGCCGAATGTATGGATGAAATATGAGGATCTCGTTCAATCTGGGAACCCCCATTGCCTCCTCCCCCTCCCTTCCGCCCTTTTTTTTTTTTACTTAAAACACTTTTATGATGTTTTTAGGAGCCGGAGTGATAGTCCAGCAGGTAGGGCGTTTGCCTTGCACACAGCCGACCCGGTTTTGTTTCCCGGCATCCCATATGGTCCCTCGAGCACTGCCAGGAGTAATTCCTGAGTACAGAGCCAGGAGTAACCCCTGAGCATTGTCGGGTGTGACCCAAAAAAGCAAAAAACAAACAAACAAAAAACATTTTTATGATGTTTTAGATGAGGTTGTTCTTTGTCAGTTATTGTTGGTTCAAACCCTTCACACTATTCATTTCCACTTTAATAATTCTCACAATAACCATTTTTCAGGATCAGGTGGGGGATGATGACATAGTTATGTCCTCAAGATAAAATCTCTGTGAAAGGCAAATACATGTTCTTTAGTTATATTTGAAAAAAAAATGCTATCAAGTATCAGTGCCTTTGCAGGGAAAATGTAAGCTGGCAGTTGCCTCCACTAGTGGATGCCACGGCCTTGTTCAGTGGCCTGTTGGCTAGGCTGCCCTGGCATGGGTGGACCGCCGGCACTGGGCTGTTCAGTCATTAGCAGGGCAAAGCTCAAACCATTTGTGCTGTGTCACCACTGAGTCAGTGGCCCTGGGGATATCGTGCCTCGTCATTGTGTGTTCCCCCCCCAGCAAGGCCAGAACCCCCTGTGATGGGATGGGATGTGTGGAAAGGGGCGCCTGGAAAGGGGAAGAGATACCCTCTAAGATTCCTGCAGGTCTAAGGAAGTCAGAGCTGGGATGTCAAGTGCTAGATTAGGAAATTTATTTTTTTTGTTTTTTGGGTCCCACCGGTGATACTCAGGGGTTACTCCTGGCTGTTTGCTCAGGAATTAATCCTGGCGGTGCTTGGGGACCATATGGGATGCCAGGGATCGAACCGGGTTGGCTGCATGCAAGGCAAACACCCTACCTGCTGTGCTATCACTCCGGCCGCTGGAGTAGGAAAATTTTCTAGAGACTTTTGCTAAGCAAAGAAGCCCCAGCTGTGGGCTCAGGGTCCTATCAGGAACTTGGAGGAAAGAATTTCCTTTCCATTGGGAAGGAAACCAAGAACAACACTATAGCCACACCTGGAAAACCAGCCACAGCTACGAATTGGCACCAGGGTGGATGGGCAGCACCCCATGGGCAGGACCAAAGGACCCCAGCTAAGGCTAATAACACACACCCTCCAACCTGCCTTCTGTGAGCCCCTGGAAAGGCAGGGTTCTACTGCTCTTTGCATTTCTGGTGCCAGCCATGAGTTGGATTAACTGAATGAACAGTCAGGAGAAATGGTATGGTATATTTCTTTTAGGCAGTTCACAAATCCTATTGTCAATAAATAAAGTGCCTTCCAGTTCAATTACTTGCCAAAAGGACACGGATGAGCTGGTGAGCTGGTTATGTTTTTCTCTCAGAGAGAGAGACAGAGAGACAAAGAGAGACAGAGACAGAGATAAAAACAGAAGAGAGAGAAAGAGAGAGAACACACAAGGAGGGGCTGGGCTTGGAAAGACTAATGTCCTTTTTTCCTCCATCAGAGACCCTGTGGTTACAATACCGTTCATGACAACGCTTCATGCATACAACGTTCCAACACCACACCCTCCACCATTGTCCCCACTGCCCCGGTGTCCCTTCCCCTGCCATCCCTCCCCATTGTACTTAACATCCTCTTTTATCATGGACACATATTAGTAATATAAACTAAGATAAAAACACTGAGTTAAAGAATTTCCAAAGCCTGGGCCAAGGGTGTGACTCACATGTAAGGTCCTAGGTTTGGTCCCTGGCATTGCATGACCCCCAAGTACTTAAAATTAAAAAAAAAATTTAAAGAGGGACCAGAGAGATAGTACAGCAGGTAGAGCACTTACTTTGCACATAGCTCACGTGGATTTGACTCCCAGCATCCCACATGGTTCCCGAGTCTCTCCAGGAGTGATCTCTGAATAAATCCTAAGCTCCACTGAGTGTTGCCCAAAGAACAGACAAAGACAAAAAAAAAAAAGACAAAAAAAGGACAAAAATAAAACAATACAAAAAAAAAGAACAAGACAAAAAAAGGCTCTTCATATTCCTGAATCAACCAGTGTATGCCATTGGGCTACACTGGCACATGATAGGTCCAGATGGGAATGTTACTGGCTCCCGCTCGAGGAAATCGATGAATAACGGGATGTCAAGTGATCAAAGTGTTTCGAGCCACTACAGTCCATTAATGAATTGAGATTTTAATAGAATGAGTATTGCATGTGTGTGACACTCCTTAAAAAGAAGTCTTTAGAGGTGCTAAGGGAAGTAATAGTCCACACCAAGAATAATAACTATCCATTTAGAAATTATGGGGGCGGGGCACAAGGGAAAGAATGTCAGCTCTGAGTGGACGTAAGGGGCAGGGAGCATCACGGGCACCTTGTGGTAGGGACGGGCACATGACTGCCGGAAACTTGGGCACTATCATAACCTTACCACCTGAACTATATAATAAAAGTGATTAAAAAGAAGCTTTTGATCTTTTTTCAAGATA
>JAJIBD010010593.1:0-66204 GCA_021461705.1 Cryptotis parvus
CAGGATTTGATCCCTGGCGCTCCATACAGACTCCAAATAAGCCCTGATCACAGTCTGGTATGGCACCAACCCTCTTCCCACCACAAAAAAAGAAAAGAAAAGAAAAAATGGGTGCTGGTACTAAGTCAGAAAACCTGATAAACACTTTCTGGGCCTCCAGCTGGGAGACACTGGACAGGTCTGTGGCCATACTGGGCTTCTGTGTTCACCAGCATCAGGGAAGCAAATACGCTTTGTTTGCCGGATTTGGGAGGGGATTCAATCAGGTAACTCAAGTGAAGCACAAAGATGGAGACAAGGACAGAGACCTGTTTTGTTTTGTTTTGTTTTGTTTTTTTGGATCAAACCGGCAGTACTCAGGGGTTATTCCTGGCTCTTTGCTCAGGAATTACTCCTGGCAGTGCTCAGAGGACCATATGGGATGCCAGGGATCGAACCGGGGTTACGGCTGCGTACAAGGCAAACGCCCCTACCCGCTGTACTATCACTCTGGCCCCAGAGAAGCTGCTCTATTTTTTTTTTAGTGATTAAACATGTATTTATTTAAGTTCAGTTAAAACATACATTGTTTCATTGAAACAGTGTAGCACTTTGCCAACAAATCATACTGAATTGTTTGCAGCACCCATCCCGCCACCAGTGCCCATCTCCCACCACCAACGTCCCCGGTTCCCTCCCCTCCCCCCAGCCCTTCTCCATGGCAGGTTCTTGATTTCTTTCCATTTCTCTCTCTCTTTCTTCTTCCTTCCCTCCAGACTATGGATTACAGAACATACATTAAAGGGTTGTCATGTGTATCTTTTTGCCTCTATTTAATGTTCAGTTCTAGGTTGGTATTAGTACCCTCAACAATTGTTAGCACACTGTTCCATTTCTGTCTTACCTAGCCTCTGAATCCCACACGTTTGTGATAATTTCCACCTTTGACAGGACCTCCTGATATATGTTTCACTTAATCTTGGATATTGGTATCATATTATGTACCTATATATTTATGTTATGCAGATAAATGCAGTCATTCTGTATCTGTCTCTCTCCTTCTGGCTAATTTCGCTCAACATAATCTTCTCCATGTCCATCCATTTATAGGCAAATTTTATAACTTCATTTTTCCTAACAGCTGCATAGTATTCCATTGTGTAGATGTACCAAAGCTTTTTATCCAGTCATCGATTTTCGGGCACTCTGGTTGCTTCCAGATTCCGGCTATTGTGAATAATGCTGCTATGAACATAAAAGTAGGGATGGTGTTTCCGCTGCGTATTTTTGGTTTCCCAGAGTAGATTCCCAGGAGTGGTATGGCTGGGTCAAATGGGAGCTCAATTTCTAGTCTTTGGAGGAAAGTCCATATTGTTTTCCAGAAAGGCTGTACCAGCCTGCATTCCCACCAACAATGGATGAGTGTCCCCTTTTCCCCACACCCACGCCAGCACTTGTTGTTCTTGTTCTTTTGAATATGTGCCAGTCTCTGTGGTGTAAAGTGGTATCTCATTGTTGTTTTGATTTGCATCTCTCTGATGATTAGTGATGATGAGCATTTTTTCATATGTTTTTTTTGCCATTCGAATTTCTTGCTTGCTGAAGTTTCTGTTCATTTCGAGAAGCTGCTCTTAACCCGTGGGCTACTAGTATTTTTGTTGAGATGAAGGTAGGTATGTTTTGGAGATAATTATAGCCACACTTGGAATCCCAAGCCTGGCTCTGCCCCTAACTGGTTATGTAATCCTAAACAAGTCACCAGGTTGGTCTCTATGAAGTAGGCTTGGGCTGTTTGAACATAGAGTCCTTACTACACGTTTCTGTTTTGTAGCTAATCTTTTCCACACAGATTTATCCCTAGTCTGGCTCAGGGAATCTTGCTCTGCCTCCCTGAATAACACCCATGGGAAGGAGGATCTAGGCACAAGTCCCTGAAAGCTACACATGAACTCCGCTGAGTGTATATGAGAAGGTTTTCCTACTCCAGGACCTTGAGCTACTGCAAAGTTCATTTTCAGGGGCACACTCATGGAACTGTACCCCTTAATTTCCATAAGACAATTCCTATGGTCATGGTTCAGAGTTCTGGGGCATTATGGTGAGAAAGAACAGGATTAAAAACATACATGGCCGAATGTCTGCCACGGGCCTATGTATTTGTTCCCTAGGGCTGCCAAAATAAATAACCCCAGTTGAGTAGCTTTAAAACAACCTAATTCTGAACTGGAAAGATAGCACAGTGGGTAGGGTGCTTGCCTTGAACATAGGCTGACCTGTATTCAATCCCCAGAACCCCATATGGCCCGGAGCCCTGCCAGGAGTGACCCCTTAGTGCAGATCCAGAAGCACAGAGCCTGAACATTTCCAGGTGTTGTCCAAAAACCAACCTACCAAACAAACAGAACAACCAACCCATTTCTTCTCTGATGTTTCAGAAGGCCAAAATTATTAAATCAAGCAGTTGGTTCCTTCGAACAACTGCAGAATCATCTGCTCCAAACTTCTCTTCTTGCTTCCAGGGACCACTTGCAATCCTGCCACTCCTTGACCAGTCACTACACCTTGCCCCCATCCCTGCTTCTCTCAGCGTATGGCCTTCTCCCCTCTGCGTCCCTGTGTGCTTGGCCCTCTCCTCTTCATAAAAGGACAGTCATCACTCATTAGATTTCTACTTGGTCCTTACCCCATTTTATCCTACAAAATCTCCAGCAGCAACTCAGGTCACATCTTGGGATGATAGATGAACATGCACTTTAGGGGGACACTATCAAACCCACCATACTATCATGATTACCGCTTCCATCATAGAAAGCGATAAGAAGATGATCAAAATAAAGGCTGAAGGGAAACAAGCAGTGTGGTCTATGTAGACTCATGCATCTAGGCCCTGCGACCCTCTGGCCAGGGAGCAGTGGGTCAGCAGCATAAGGTGAGCAAAGAGATGATACTAGGCTGGCTCTGGGATTGGGCCTGGATCAGGCCTGGGAAAATGCTTGGAGCATCCCCACAGGTGAGCACCTGAGCATAGAGATTTTGACGAGAACATGTATTTCCTCTGCTTGATGCTATCCAGGAGCTGCCAGGGGTTCTTGGAGTCAGGGTTTGGTCTAGAACAGTGATTCTCAACCTTTTTCCAACCATGGGCCCCTTCTAAGATTATTTCCTTCCCGTGGTCCTCGTCCCTACTGGTTGGTCCCCCTTTCTTGTGCCCTCGCCCACCACTGACATAATTTTCACCTATGGCCCCATTGGAATATTCTAGAGGCTCATGGCAAACCCTATGACTTCGGTTGAGAAATGATGGGTCTCGATATTGGTCAAATAAGTGCCAGAGGGTGCACACATGCACATATACACTCTGGCATGCGCATGCGCGACGCTGCCCACACCTCTGGTGAAATGAGTGCTAGTGGGTAGGCTATTGGCTATAATACAGTGAGACTTCTAAGGACTGTTCCTCTGCAGGAAAATTCTTGTCCTTTCTGGGCCACTTGACTCTCAGAAGACTGAGCTCAGGATACTGTCTTGATCAGGACTTTGTTGAGACTTGGATTCCTAGGAGCTGGGCCCGCCACTATTCCTAGAACTATGGGAACTAGAGCCTGCTTCAAAGCATGCATCCAAAACACTCTCTGCTTCCCAAACACTCTCTCCCTCAGACTCGAAGCCGGCTTGCTCAGGAGCGCAGCTTGAAGCTGGATGCTTTCCAGCGTGTGGAAGAGCTACAGAGCCAGCTAACTGACACCCAGTCGTCCATCCAGAGGAGCTCACCAGGCGGTAAGGATCCCTCCTCTGGTTACCTCACCCCCACCCCCATAGTCCATGGTCTGAACTGAAGGAGGAACTTATGATGGTAATGGCACAGTGGTTACTGAGTGATTATTCCCTCGTGAATGTTGAATGCACAAACTGCCCTCTGATCTGCAGTCTGAGCTTTCTACTGTAGTTCACTCGGAGGACAGGTGTCCTAATCAACAATGTTTCCACCATAGGAAGTGTTCCCAGAAATGTTTAAAATGCCACTTAAATAATATAGGGTACCTCACTGGATTCTGAAGCATCCTAATATCATAGAACATTGATGACCACGTTTGTCAGAGTTGCTTATAAAGTGCATGATGACTCATGCTTATAAAGTGCATGGGTTTGAGGAGACCTACAGAAATGACAGTCAAGGTAGCCCTCTGGGCAGTGAGATGTGATGCAGCAGCCAGACCACAGAATGTCTTTAGTAGCCTCACCTATGAAAGCTAAATTCTCTTCTAGATGAGACTATTGGAAATATCACCAACTCTTGGTAACCACAACTGGCACTTCAGCAGTCAACAAATCTCTTCTTTCCTGTCCTGCAATGTTAATTGATAAGCCAGGAAAGGCAAGATTCAAATCATGACTTTATCGCTTAGCTGACTGATTAGCATCCCTGGATCATGGCAATACCTATCTCTGAGGTGGATTAAATTAAAGCATGCATGTCTGCCACGTAGTATATTGGCACTGTGCAATTGGGCAACAGTTGGTTATGGATTTTTATACCTAATCTTTTTTCTTTTTTTGCCTTTTTGGGTCACACCCATCAATGCTTAGGGGGTTACTCCTGGCTCTTTGCTCAGGAATTACTCCTGGCAGTGCTCAGGGGACCATATGGGATGCCGGGAATCGAACCCAGGTCAGCTGCATGCAAGGCAAACATCCTACCGGCTGTGCTATCGCTCCGGCCCCTCATACCTAATCTTATATCCATGGTTATCTTACAGTCATGTTCCTTACACATGTTCTGTGTATCATCCTATATCCATGGTTCCTTTGGGCTACTTGCCAGTGTAAACAATATGAAGAACCAGTTTCTGAAGCAGGAAGATCATATTCAAAGGTCAAGTGAAAATGTAGTTAGCTTGGGTCTGCTAAAACCATGCTGGGCTTACTGGAAAAACCCAAAGGCCCTTCTGCCTGGGTTCAGAGCACAGGGCTGGCTCTGCTTGCCAAAGATGGAGAGCACAGAGGACCTCAGGGACCCTCAACACTTCCAGTCACTCATTCATCAGTTTGTCCCCTTCCCTAGGATATTTCTCTATCCCTTTCTTCTTTGCCTCCAGACACCGTCAAGCCTCTTCTGAATCCCTTGCTGCGTTAACATTTGATTCAAGTCACCACATGTCCACCTCAGTAAAAATTCAATCAGTTATTTCATCAGCCATATAACTTATTTGGAAACAACAGAGAGACGATTTGAAAAAGACAATCTCAGAGCGAGACACGCAGGCATTTCCCTAGGAACCCAGTCAGTAGCAGGCCCTTATTAAACTTTCTGACCTGCTGTTACCTGCAGAGAGGCATCACTTCCTCAGATGAAAGACTTGGTACTTCCTGCAGTTTGTTATTTCATGATACATGGGAACTCTCTTCTGACCTCATTCGAATAGGGAATCGGCAGCCTAATTTGCATTCATCTGTATCCTTCAACATTACATATTAATGAGTGGGCTATGAGACAGGTGGAGGGACCCTCATTCCCGGGATAGAGGAAGTGGTCAGGAAACAAGAGATAGAAGACACCACGCTCCTAGGCCTGTCTTCATCTCTGCAGTGACAGGGGATGGTTCCCCAAGGACATCCTATATGCAGACTCACTAGAGTGGGACTGATTCTTGTTAAGTCTATGTCAGCTTTCTGTGAAGACAGTCCGAACATCAGATACTCTTTTGAAAGAGTTGTCTGTTCTTGTCTTAATTCACTTAAACGTTCTGAATTCATTCACAGTTCATATTACTATACAACAATGATTTTTTAAAATGTATTACACCATTATAGAGGTGCCTACAAGAGTATGCTACCTGCATGGCAGAGCCTGGCAAGCTACCGTGTTGTATTTGATATATGCCAAATACCAGTAACAATTATAGACCTCATTCCAGAATGGATTGGGGCTCTTTATGTTCCTGGAGCAAGCAGATGCCTTGGGCTCTACTAGCATGAGACAGGACATATGGAGATGTTACTGGGGCCCGCTCGAGCAAATCGATGATGAACGGGAAGACAGTGATACAGTGATTATACCATCGTGTGATACACAATTACAAAAATGTTCATGATTGGGTTTCAGTCATACATTATTCTAGCATCCGCCCTTCCACCAGTGCCCTATTCCCACCACCAATGACCCCAAATTCCCTCCCATCTCCCCCAGCCTGCCTCTATATCAGGTACTTTTCCTTTTCCTCTCTCTCTCTCTCTCTCTCTCTCTCTCTCTCTCTCTCTCTCTCTCTTCTCTTACACATTGTGGTATGCCCTACAGATATTTAGGGATTATCATGTAAATCCCTTTGTGCACATTCAATGCTTACTTCTAGTCTTGCATTAATATTTCCCACAATTAGTAGAACACTGGTATATATTTATATCCCATTAATGAATGCAGTCATTCTATATCTGTCCTTTTCCTTCTGACTAATTTCACTCAGCATGGTAGTCTCCATGTCCATCCATTTGCAGGTAAATTTCATGACTACATCTTTTTTGATAGCTACATAGTTATCCATTGTGTAGGTGTTTCACAGTTTCTTTAGCAAGTCTTCTGTTCTCAAGCATTCAGGTTGTTCCCATATTCTGGCTATTGTGAATAGTGCTGTGATGAATATCAAAGTGCAGATAGTGTTTCTTCTGTGTGTGTTTTAGGTCTCTAGGGTATATTCCCAAGTGGTATTGCTGAGTCAAATGGAAGCTCAATATCTAGTTTTTGGAGGAATGTCCATAGTTTTCCAAAAGGACCAATCAGCACTTCCACCAACAGTGGATGAGAGTTCCTTTCTCACTACATCCACACCAGTACTGGTTCTTCTTGCTCTTTTGGATGTTGTCAGTCTTTGTGGTGTGAGATACCTCATTGTTGTTTTGATTTGCATCTCCTTGATGATTAATGATGAAGAGCACTTTTAATAGGCCTTTTGGTCATTCGAATTTCTTCTTTGTCGAAGTTTCTGTTCATTTCTTTTCCCCATTGTTTGATAAAGTTGATTGTTTTCTTCTTGTAAAATTCTACCATTGCCTGATATATCATGGTTATTAACCCCTTATCAGATGGGCATTGGGTGAATATTCTTTCCCAGTCTGTGGGCTGTCTCTGTATCTTGGTCACCGTTTCTTTTGAGATGTAGAAGCTTTTCAGTTTTATTTATCCTTTTTTTAAAATCTTTGCTTCTACTTGCTTTGTCAATAGTGTTTCATCTTTAAGATGCCTTTAGCTTCAATGTCGCATAGCATTTTCCCTATGTTTCTTTGAGCATTGTCAGATGTGGCTCAATAAAACAAACAAAAATTAAAAACTCATATATTCAAAATGAACATAGATTAAACACCCATTTTAAGCTCTAAAACCTTAAGAATATCTAGACTTGTGCATTTAAACACAGCTTAAATTTCTTTGATACTTCTTTTAAATGTCATAGGTCTTCAGTCTCGGGCTCACTGCTCCTTGAGTTCTACATCCACACCCTCCAGATACTACCAGAATAATCTTTTAAAAACTAATCCTATGGGCAGCAAAATAACAAGGATTCAAAGGCCAAAGACTGTGAGTAATGATATCTTTATTATCTATATGAAATAATGGATATATAGGTATAAAATTATGGTTTTAGGGTCACCTCAAATTTACATTAAAATTATATTACATCTTACCAAGATAATACAAATCTAGGTTTCTCACAAAGGGAATTTATCTATAACTTAGAGCTGAAACAGGATAGATCAGAAGAAAGAATATCAAGGATCTCTCCTTGTCAAGTGTCTCTCAATACTGTAATTCTGATACTGAAAACTATGTCCTAAAGCAGCTTCTTACAACTCAATGTGTGTGGAAGTTTATCCCAACCCCTTGCTATCCTAGCCAAATCCCTTTGTCTGAGTTACTTGACAAAGATCCCTTTGTCTGAGTTACTTGACAGAACAAAAATAGTTTCAGAAGTAATTTCAAACAGAATGAGAAATATACCCTCCAAAAAGTTCTTGGGATGAGAATAGATTGAGGTATGTAACATGTACATAGAGACTTAAAATTTTTTTTCAGTTTTATTCATATGAAACTTTCACATCCTCCCTACTGACCTGTCATATGGCTGAGAAGGCTATTAATAATAATCACAGTTAATAGCATAATGAGTGTGTTATCAAGGATGTATTCTATTTGAAATACTTAAGGGCCAAGGAGATGGCTCAAAGTACTAACATATAATTTGCATGTGGGAGCCCCTGGTTTGATCTTTGGCATCAGCCTGATCCTCTGAGCACCACACCAGGAGTAGAGTAGCATGAGGTGTGACTACTCCAAAAAAATCAAAAAAAGAAAAATGTAGACAGGTTATAGACTAAGGCTAGTTGCGGGCCACTGATCTACTAATAAACACGTAAGAATGTGCCATGGGTCAACTGATACAATATAGACCCCCAAGAAAAATGTCTGGAATAGGAAGAGCACAAAATTAATTGGATCTCCTTTAAATCAAAGGTCTGACTTCCTAAGTTAGGGTCTATAAATTAGATCAATAACAAAGCAGAAATTTTACATGACTGAAACATAAGATTATCAAATATTCTCTAAAACATAGTGTGCTTCACTAACACAAATGATAAAAACATTGAGAAATTTTAGATTACTTCAAATATGGATTGTCTTTTCTTCCTTCCTGAAAATGGGTTTTCTACTCATGGTTTCATTCTTGATTGGTTCCTTTATGACAGCAGGCAGAATATGCACAAGAATGCACTAACTGGCCTAGCCCAGGCAAACCAACAATCATGGTATCAGTAACAGAGACATCTTCTGACGTTGTAACAATAATTATTCACCATCTAAAAAAGTTGTATCCAACATTTATATTGCAGGTACCTATAAAGCACAAAAAAGGGATTGATGATATTTTCCTACCCAACGTAGCAGAACATGTTCAACTATCAGCTTTCCAAATTCAAAGAACTCCATCCAGAGTCCCATTCAAATTTGACTGGTAATCATATACTTCACGTTTTATTTCTATATACACTTTAATGAATAAAAATGTCAGAACACCAAAAACATCTTAATTTTTATGAGTACTCTACTAGAGTGGGAGGATTGAGGTGATCACATTGTGAATGTCCCAGGTTTCATCCTAGATTTTAAACTTCAGAGTTGATGGAGGTGGTGGGGAGGAGTTGGAGAGATAGCACAGTGGGCTATCTCCAGCTTTATGCAGAAGGTCCAGGTTTGAATCCTGACCCCAAACAACAACAAAAGGTTGATTTGGAGGTTGAGGATATGATTCAAGTGGCAGAGCGTATGTGATGCATATGTGAGGCCCTACCATTTAATCTCTGGCATGGCATGTCTTACCCTGCATTGCTGGAAGGCTCTGGACACACATACACGCACGCACGCACACACACACACACACACACACACAGAGAGAAAAAGAGGTACCCCAAACACCACCAGGAGTAATCTCTGAGCAGCAGTGGGTGTGGCCTCCCAAATTAAAAAATTAAAAATAAAGAGTTAATTTGTAGTCCTATACCTTAGGTCTTAGGGTCAAATGAAAGAAAACAGAAACCCATGTCACAAGAGGAGTAGTGTACAATAAATAACTTCATTTGACAGGAGTATGTACAGAAAACTCAAGTTCTTTGAGACTTCATAAGTTTGGTGCATTTTAAAAATGTTTCAGCTGGTCACATTTGTCTTTTGGAACCGTGACACATAAGATGTAATTTTCTATGATTTGAAATTGCTCATAAAGGCATACACTATCAAGAATTGTTACTTTACAATGTTCCCTTAAACAAAATTGAATTTGCCTTGCATTTAAATTTATTTTTTATTTGAATTTAGTCTTGTATAGATTTACAATAAATCTAAATTCTGCCCAGATAATGTGCAATAGGAAATTAACTGGTAAAAACTGAACACCAACTTTTTTTTTAAAGCAAGTTTTTATTGCATTACAAGCCACAGCAACAAAACAGAACTGAGTTAATTATAAATATGACACTTAAAAATTCTCAAATAGAGTTACAAGATCAGAATATGCTCCACTCGACATGGAATACCAACTTTTTAACCATAGCTGGGGGATAGTGTGCAGCTTAGTTGGTTAATAAGTGGTCTATAAAATCTGCACCATTATAACAGTTTGTTTTTATTTTAAATTCTAACTAGTCCACACTGGATGGAAGATGATCATTGGCATAGAATATAACATTTCAGTTTGCTTTGGGACCTAAGTTGCTTGCTATGCTATATTTGAATACGCAGGTCTTCATAAGTATTTTTATTTGGGAAATTGAGACTACATAATATACTGCCTCCTGGTATGTTGTAGAGTTGAACTTTCAAATTACTGGGCAAGTTTTTTTTCATCTGTAAAATGTTTTGTGAGAACCCTTAGAATTAAAGTTTTGGTTACAAATTGTTGTTTAACTTTAAAAAAAAATAGCCCTTACCTTTAACCAGTCAGTAGCCACTCAATATGGGATCTAGAAACCAGTGAGGTAAGAAAGGAGAAAATACAACATGAAGCATTTACTAACAAATGAAAACTCAGAGCAGAGCTTAATGAAAATAAATATTAGGGGCAGGGAGATTATTCAAAGGTTGGCCCCAGGGGCCCTGCACTGCCAAGTACAAGGAGTCTGGACCACACATTTCCTGAACGCTGCAGGGAGACAGCTGTGGCTCTGACTGCCTGGGAGACAGCTGGGGCCTCTGAACACTATGTGGGAGACCAAAAGTAGCTGCAATAAGAATTCACAGCACTTGTTTCTATTTGTTTCCATAAAAATTATCCTTTCCTGAACTTGGTCCTATACTAAATTCTTCCCTATAGTGAAAGGAAATTTGCCTTTCCTTTTTTTTTTAATTTTTATTATACCACAGTGAAACATACCATTACAAAGATGTTCCATAATTGGTTCTTGGTAATACAGTATTCCTCTCTCTCTCTCTCTCTCTCTCTCTCTCTCTCTCTCTCTCTCTCTCTCTCTCTCTCTCTCTCTCTCCGCATCTCTCTCCCTCTTCTTTTACACATTACGGCTAGCCCTGCAGACATTTAGGGTTTATCATGTAAGTCTCTTTGTGTATATTCAATGGTGAGTTCTAGTCTGACATTACCATTGCCCACACTCAGTAAAACACTGGTATATATTGATATCCCATTAATGAATGCAGTCATTCTATATCTGTCTTTTTTCCTTCTGACTAATTTCACTCAGCATGATAGTCTCCATGTCCATCCATCTGCAGGTAAATTTCCTAATTTCGTCTTTTCTGACAGCTGCATAGTATTTCATCATGTAGATGTACCACAGTTTCTTTAGCCAGTCCTCTGTTCTCGGGCACTTAGGTTTTTTCCAGATTCTAGCTATTGTGAATAGCGCAGAGATGAATAAAGAAGTACAGATAGTGTTTCTGCTATGTGTTTTTGAGTCTCTAGGGTATATTCCCAGAAGTGGTATTGCTGGATCAAATGAGAGCTCAATATCTAGTTTTCGGAGGAATGTCCATATTGTTTTCCAAAAGGGCTGGACTAATTGGCACTCCCACCAACAGTGGATGAGAGTCCCTTTTTTCCCCACATCCACGCCAGCACTGGTTGTTCTTGCTGTTTTGGATGTGTGCCAGTCTCTGTGGTGTGAGATGGTACCTCACTCTTGTTTTGATTTGCATCTCCCTGATGATTAATGATGAAGAGCACTTTTTCATATGCCTTTTGGCCATTCGAATTTCTTCTTTTTTGGAAGCTTCTGTTCTTCTCCCCATTTTTTAATGGGGTTGGCTGTTTTTTTCTTTTTTTTTTTTTTTTTGTACTGCCAGGAATAATTCCGTTTTTTAAAAAAAATATTTTATTATACCACCGTGAGATATACAAAGATTTTCATAAGATGTTCATATTTGGGTTTCAGTCATACAGTGTTCCAGCACCCATCCCTCCACCAGCACCCATTTCCTACCACCAATGTTCCCGATTCCCTCCCCCTCCCATAGACTGCCTCTATGGCAGGTTCTTTATTTCTTTCTCTTTCTGTCTCCTTCTCTTTTCCTTCTCTTCCACATTGTGGATTACAATATATACATTAAAAGGTTGTCATGTGTATTTATTTGCCTGTATTTAATGCTCAGTTCTAGGTTGGTATTAATTAGCCCTTTTGACAATTATTAGCACACTGTTCCATTCTCTGTCTCACCTAGCCTCTGACCCCACATATTTGTGATAATTTCCAACTTTGACAAGACCTCCTGATCCATGTTTCACCTGACCTCCTTGGGTATTGGTATAATATGTACACACACACACACACACACACACACACACACACACACACACATATATATGCCATGCAAATAAATGCAGCCATTCTATATGTCTCTCTCCTTCTGGCTAATTTCACTCAACATGATCCTCTCCGTGTCCATTCATTTATAGGCAAATTTCAAAACTTAATTTTTCCTAACAGCTGCGTAGTATTCCATTGTGTAGATGTACCAAAGCTTCTTTATCCAGTCATCGATTCTCAGGCACTCTGGTTGTTTCCAGATTCTGGCTATTGTGAATAAAATATGTGAATACACTGCTATGAACATAAAAGTAGGGATGGTGTTCCTGCTGCGTATTTTTGATTTTCCAGTGTATATTCCCAGGAGTGGTATGGCTGGGTCAAATGGGAGTTCAATTTCTAGTCTTTGGAGGAATGTCCTTATTGTTTTCCAGAAAGGCTGCATCAGTCGACATTCCCACCAACAATGGATGAGTGTCCCCTTTTCCCCGAATCCATGCCAGCACTTGTTGTTCTTGCTCTTTTGGATATGTGCCAGGCTCTATGGTGTAAAATGATATCTCATTGTTTTGATTTGCATCTCTCTGATGATTAATGATAAGCATTTTTTCATATGTCTTCTGGCCATTCGAATTTCACCCTTGTTGAAGTTTCTGTTCATTTCTTCTCCCCTTACAAGAAGACTGCCTTTCCCTTTAACTTTCCTATAAGCCCCCTAGTTCTAACTCTGGGAGAAAACAATTATCCTTTCTTGTCTTTTTCTTTCTAAAAATGTCAAAATTCTCTTCATACAGTTTTTGGTTTTTGTTCAGTTAAGAAAACTGTTCTTGATGTGTGAATAAATGTCTAAAGGTCTGATACCAACATAGAACTGAGCATTAAATACAGACAAAAAAATGCAAATGATGGCTTCTAAGTGTGCGTAGTGCAACCCACAATGTGTGGGAGAAGGAGGAGAGAGAGAGGGAGAGAGAGAAGAGATAAAGAACCTGCCATTTGGGCAGGATGTGGGAGGGGGAGGGAATTGGGGACATGGGTGGTGGTTGAGGGGCACTGGTGGAGGCGGGGTGCTGGAACACTTTGTGACCGAAACCCCCAAGCGTGAACAACGTTGTAATTGTATATCTCACGGTGGTATAATAAAATGTTAAAAACAAATAAATAAATAAAGTATTTTTAAAAAAAAGAAAACTGTTCTTGGGTAAAAGTACATGAACAGAATAGAATACACCAGCAAAGCAAATGGAACTACATGAAAGTAAATGACTTTTAAATGATTAACACAAAAAAAGGCAAACTAGCAATTGGAAAAAGATATTTGCATATCATATACCTGACGAGGGGTTGCTATCAAAAAGGCCTTACACTACTCAAAAAACAAAGCAACCCACCAAAAATCACTGTATCACTGTCTTCCCATTCATTGTCAATTTGTTCGAGCAGGCACCAGTAACATCTCCATATGTCCTGTCTTATGCAAGTAGAGCCCAAGGGCACCTGCTTGCTCCAGGAACATAAAGAGCCTCAAACCATTCCATCAGGTCATGGGAATGAGGTCTATAATTGTTACTGGTATTTGGCATATCAAATATTTGATATGCCACCAAAAATAGGCAAAAGAATATCTGAACAGATATTTTTCCAAAGACATAGAAATGGTCCCACAGACACATGAAAACTTGCTCAATATTAGGAAACACAAATATCAAATTTGCTCAATATTAGGGAAATGCAAATATCAAAACCACAAGAGAATATTATCTCACACTGAAGAGAATGGCCTCTAGCAAGATCTCTGGAAACAATGAAGACTGATGATGGTGTGGGTAAAAGGAATTTGGTGCGCTGTCAGTCTTAATGTAAACTAATGTAGTACCTGTAGGAAATGATACGGAGATGCCTTTGAAAATATCATATACAGAATATCACTTCTAAACATTGAAAAGTGTAAGATACCCTCACCCCAATTTTCACAGCAGCATTCTTCACAATAGCTAAAGCAGCGTAATTTTTTTTTTGCTTTTTTTTAAAAATATATTTTATTATACCACCGTGAGATATACAATTACAAAGATGTTCATGTTTGGGTTTCAGTCATACAGTGTTCCAGCACCCATCCCTCCACCCATGCCCATTTCCCACCACCAGTGTTCCTGATTCCCTCCCCCCCCCTAGCCTGCCTCTATAGCAGGTTATCTCTTTTCTTTCTCTCTTCCTTCTCTTGCACACTGTGGATTGCAATGCATATATTTAGAGGTTATCATATGTATCTTTTTTGCCTATATTCAATGCTCAGTTCTTGGCTGATATAACTTTCGACAATTATTAGCACATTGTTTCTTTCTGTCTTACCTAACCTCATTGTTGTTTTGATTTGCATCTCTCTGATTAGTGATGATGAACATTTTTTCATATGCCTTTGGCCATTCATTTTTTCTTCTTTGTCAAAGTTTCTGTTCATTTCTTCTCCACATTTTTTTGATGGGGCTGACAAGCAGCGTAATTTAAATGCCACTTTGAAGGCAACTAAAAGCTGTGATATGTCTACTAATATGTGTACTACTACTCTATTTAAAAGCGATGAAATTGCCATGCAGAAATTGTACAGTGGTTATGGCACTTCCCTTACAGGTGGTTGACCCGAGTTCTGTCCCTGGTACCCAAATGTCCTCAGAACTCTGATGGTCCTCACATGACACAATAACATCGTGCCTCACTAGCTGAGAATCACTGGGTCCTTTTGGGCATTTTTTTTCTCAGGCCACATGTGGTTGTGCCCATGGGACCATTTGGGTGCTAGGGACTGAACCCAGGCAAAGCCAACGCTTACCTAGTACTATCTCTTGGGCCCTAAAGTACCAATTTTTCAAAAAAAAGTAACTTCCATTTGAAATGGACAAGAGATGACAAATCTTGAGGTGATTTTGAGTGAAATGAGTGAACTAACACTAGATGATTTCAGTGATACATGGGAAATACATGTAGAATTCAGTAACTGGTGGTTACTAGAGGGAAGGGAATGTGTGGAATAGCAGAGGGCTTTTTAGTAGGATAGTGTTGGAACTTAGGCAGAACGGAGAATTCTAGACACACATAAGATGTTATCCTGAACCACATCTACATAGAATGATATTCCATAACAGCTATAATATTGTAAACTAGTGTAAATAGATTAAAGGGGGTTGGCTGGGACCCGAATATGGAACCCCAATAGAATCAGGGAACAAGTTCCCTGGTCACCTCATGGCTGATGATTGATGGACAAAAAATCCACAAGAGTCCAAATAATCCAAAGGCTCTTTTACTAATCACCAACACTTAAGAACACACTCTGCTACCACAATCCAAGGCAAAAGACTCTCCCAGACCTGAGCTGCTGGCCAGACCTCTGGCCACATGCTCAGGCCAAGATGTCTTCTTCCGAGTGGTCCGTCTCCCAAAACAGCAGCTCTTCTCTCCCAAAGTGCCAAGCAGGCAAAAACAGCAAGCTTCAAGCAAGCCAACAAGTAGGCCTCTGGAGGGCCTCGGTAATCCATGGGTAAGTGTCATCTGCCCAATGGCAGTTTGATTCGAAAGAACCTCTTCTATCACAAGTGGGACAGAATAGCAGACATTATGCCTTCCTATCATGAATGCCTCTAGCAGCTCGGCCATCAGGAATGTGTTTCAGGGACAAATGATTCAATACTCGCTCTAAGTTTTCTAATTTTGAGATGGAGCTAAAAGTCAAGAAAGATGAGAGCAGAAAATTCCTAGGTCAAAGGATCAAAGACTGCAGATGTTAATTCCAGACTTGTAGTGATTCCCTTTGAGAATTCAGCAACACCCTGGATAGCACATGTACATTAAACATTGTCCAAGGCTAGGAAATAATTTAGAGAAAAAAGTAGATGGAGTCTACACAAGGCAAGAAAGACCAAAACTTCTCAGAATCCACAAGCACTAAGTACTACGAAGGGTCTCACCTCAGTACAGGGATACAATGAAACCCAAAATAAATGCTGTTCTGCTCTAACAAATCTTATGAGATCTGATCTTAGAAACAAGGTCCAAGTGTTTGCAAGTAATTAACTATGCCAAAATAATTAACCAGCACCTAACAAGCCAAAATTTGTATCTGGAGCCAATAATAACAAGTAAAAACAAGAGAACTGAAAATAAAAAAGTTAACCATCAATAGAAATGAACTCAAGTTATAAAATAGGTGCTGAACATCTAACTGGATGAAATAATCATTAGGGTTAGATAGAAGAAAATACTGGTGAACTTGACACAGTAATATTGAGCATTTTGTCAAATTATTACAATTTGTAATAATTTGTAGTAATATTACAAATTCTAATAACTTGACAAGAAAACAACTTTTTGAAGACTGTATTTTGTGATCATTTCTAACGTTCATTACCAGAGAAGTTTCTCTGACCATGTAGAGCACTGGAAACCAAGGAGGAACCAGAGCATCCTTTCCAGAGCATGAAGCCAGTTATAAGTGTTGCTTTTGCAACCTCTTTCTACCATTGATCATTCTTCTCTTCCCTTGGGAGAGTGAAGAGAGGATGTAGCTTGAGTAGTTATGGTTGTATATCAAAAAATGAAAGTAAAACACAGAAGTACAGAGTTATGGGGTAAACTTCTAGTAGCCTTAGTGTACTGAAAGGGAGAAAACAATTATAATTACTGAAAATTTTCCATATCTGATGGAAACTACAGACCCAAGATGTAAATAAGCCAACCCCATCAAAAAATGGGGAGAAGAAATGAACAGAAATTTGCATGGCCAAAAAGCATATGAAAAAATGTTCATCACTAATCATGGAGATGCAAATTAAAACAATGAGATATCTTAAACCACAGAGAATGGCACATATTCAAAAGAGTAAAATAACCAGTGCTGCCATGGATGCAGGGAAAAGGTACTCTCATTCATTGTTGGTGGGAATATCAACTGGTCCAGCCCTTTTGGAAAACAGAAATTCCTCCACAAACTAGAAATAGAGCTCCCCTTTGATCCAGCAATACCACTCCTGGGAATTTACCCTGGGGGCCCAAAAACTGACAGCAGAAACATCTTCCGCACTTCTATGTTCATCATCGCAGAACTATTCACAATAACCAGAATCTGGAAACAACCTAAATGCCCAAGAACAGACGACTAGATAAAGAAACTATGATACATCTACACAATGGAATACTATGCAGTTGTTAGAAAAAATGAAGTTATGAAATTTGCCTATAAATGGATGAACATGGAAAGTATCATGCTGAGTGAAATTAGTCAGAAGGAAAAGGTCAGATAAAGAATGACTGCATTCATTTCCAGGATATAAAACAAATAGTATGAGATCAATATCCAAGGCCAGGCAATACACAGACCAGAAGGATTTGTCAATAGTTGGAACCTAACAAGAGTGAGTAGAGGTCAGATGTTGGGCAGTGTGCTAATTGTTTGAAATGGTAATGCCAGACTAGAACTGAGCATTGGACATAGGCAGACTGATATACAAAATAACCTGTAAATGTATGTATCGTAAGCCACAATTTGTAAGAGAAGGGAGAACAGGAGACAGACAGACAGAAGAAAAATGCCTACCATAGAGGCAGGCTGGTGAGTGGGGAGGGAATTTGGGGATACTGGAATGGTGGTGGAGGGTTGGGTGCTGAAACACTGTATGGCTAAGAATCATGAAAAGCTTTGTAATTATGTATCGCACAGTGATATAATAATAAAAATAAAAAATCTAAATAAACCAAACACATTATAGCACATCATAATCAAATTGTTCAAGTAGTTAACAAAAAGTTAAAAAGAAACCAAAAAAAAGAAAAATTATGTATAGAAAGACAAATTTTTCATAGGACATAAGCAGATCAACACCACTAAAAATGCAAAAACCCAAAAACATCTGTATAAACTGGTCTAGCCCCTATGGAAAACAGCATGGAGTTTTCAAAATTTTTTAACGTATCAATTTCATTCCTAGGTATCCATCCAAGAACACACACATTAGGAAAAGAAACCACTAACTGAAAATTCATGCACATAGGCCAGAGATAGCATAGCAGGTAAAGACCTTGCATGTCATAGCCAACCTGGGTTCAATTCCTAGTACCACACTGGCTTGAGTCACCAGGAATTGATCCGAGTGCAGTCAAGAGAAAGCCCTGTGCATCACTGAGTGTGGTGTGAAAACAAGCAAAATGCACACCTAAGTTCACTACAGTGCCAAGATTTGAAGCTAGGAGTCACTGGCACACAATGGAAAGAAGTGAGCACTACAAAGATGGGTGTCAGTAACAATATTACGAATCACAGTACTTCAAAAAAAATATGGGGCAAAAACATTTACAACATGGTAAAATATGACCTCAATCTGTAAAAATTAAAATAGAAGGGCTATTGCACATTACTGGGAATCCCTGCACTGCTGAGCACTCTGGGAGTCCCCCACCTGCCAAAGGAATACACTAGGAGTAGCTCCTGAGCACTGCCCAGGTGTGTAATTCCCCAACTCCATCACAATAAACCACGTGTAAGTGGACATCTTTAAAAAATAAATGCACATAGACTGGAAGAACTGATCAATCTTACCTGTACCAGGGTAGTTATGTCATTCTTCGGGCAGAATTTAAATACCAGCAGCTAGTTATCTACGCAATGGAATGAAAATGCTAATAGATGGGTAAACAGTCAACAGAGGGGTGCATGCTTTGTATGTAGGAGGCCCAGATTTAGTCTATAGCACAGAATTTAAGAGCAGCTCCCTAAGTATGCCAGGTGTCATCATCCCCAAAACAATGTTTATAACCTAGAGGGGTGGAGAGATCACTCATAATCCCTAGCAATGTCTGGTTCCCTGTAGACTCCAGTTCCCCACCCCCTCCCAACACAGGGCCACTTGACAAATTACCCAAACCAACTTGCCAGGAATAGGCCCTGAACACCACTGGGCATGAGAATTTACCAGTTTATATAACAAATTTGGAATGTTTAAGGCCTATTAATATGAAACCAAAGGAGTTCGAAGGCAAAACTAAAGTTGTCCATTACTTTTTGTTCCAAGCTCTGTAATTTTACAAAATGTAATTTTGCAGGACTGGAGAAAAATAGCTCAATGCACCGAGTGTATGCTTACATTCATGCAGAGAGGACAGAGTTTGATCCCTGCCATCACATGGTCCCAAGTTACCACGGGAACAATCTCTGAACAGAACTGGGAGCAGCTCCTGAACACCACCAGGTGTGACCCCCCCAAAAAAAAGTGTCTACAACGTAGACCAAAAGAATCAGATTCAATTATCAGCATGGTGGCTTGGTCCAAATTACACCCAGTACTGTAAAGAGGAGTCCAATTTTACTTTACATTTATTCCAAAGAGGGAGAAAGTCAGAGGTAAACTTTCAGATATGTAGTAGATAGTACTTTTATAAATTACTTAATAAAGAATCTAAGCAGATTGTTTCTATTAATTTGTGGAAGATGACCTTGCATGGTATTACTCCCAAGGCATACCAAGTCCTCCTCCATCATTTAGATCATAAGGTTTTATTCTCATGATCTCCAAAAGCAAAAATATGAATGAACAGACAACCCATCCCAATACATGGCAAATCCACTACCATTACATTTCATACATCAGAGTCAGAATGCACAAACTTCAATGAATAAACACAAACATGAATTCAGTAAACATATAGATTTATTTTAAATCAGTTTGGTACATGATACAGATTGATTTTGCAGTTTTTAAATGAACCGAAATAGTAATGTCTAAATTCAGCAATGTCTGACTGTGCAACAAATATCTGTAAGGTAAAATAAGAAATTTTGATAGAACTACATTTGCACAAACAAATCAGATGAAAAATCTGAAAAGGTTTCTATATACCTTCTGGATTAAAAAAACCCAAAAATTATTAATGGCTCAATATACTAAATTGTCAAGGAAGGGAGGGGAAAGGTGATCTATGAGTTCTGTTGGAAGAGCGTTCCTGCAGTCTTGCAAAATCTAATTACATATTTTGGTTCTGTTAAGAGCTGTATTCAAATTTACAGAAGACAAGAGGCTACTTCAGCTTACGAAAAGTGCTATATGTGTTGACATTATTTCTGGCGAGATATTCACATTCAAGCAAACTAACAATTATACCAGTGTGGCTCAGTCTGCCACGTTGGGAAAAGTTTTAATTCTTTGTATTTTTAAATGAATCTCCAATCATATAGCACACACTAAAAACTAACAGTCCCGACACCAAATACATATTTTTGGTTAGGTACCTAAAAGATCACTACTAGTGAAAACACAAAATGTGAGGTAAACCTACCCTTTCCCCAAAACCTTTGAAGCCAAAGTCCTAAACAATTAAGGCACTTGAAAACATTAGGTGTATGTACAAATGTGCAAGTAAAATTTTAGCCTGTACCAGCAAGTAACAAAGAAACAGAAAAATCTTCATTTTGAGAACCTTTAAAACAATGACCTAAATGAAAGAATCTTCAGTTTATGAAATAGACCAAAGCAAACTCTTAATTCCTTAGTACAAAAACATGAAAACCAAGTGCTACATTTGACCACTACAGGAGAAAGAAATTAAACAAAAATTCTTTCATGGTCTAGAAAAGCAAATGAGTGTTTTTTTAACTAATTTAAACCTCTGAACTAATAATCAAATGTGTCAAAGGCAGGGGAGAAGTATCCCTCTAAAACCCATAAAACTAATGTACTTCTCAAGTAAACTAAGTAAAAGTATGCATGCTTATTTATATTATGGAAATGGGAGGGGGACAATGGTAAACAAGAAAGGAAAGAAAAAGCACAATCTGCTCATTCAAGGCAATCATCATTGAAAATCTACCATATTCTGGTCAACTAAAAATCTTCAAGATTTCTGAAATCACACTGGTGATACCTGCTGCCTCAAATTTAAAATGATTGTCTCAAGTGTCTAGAACACCTTATTTCTGTCTAACCCCACAATGAGCTACTTTTCAAGAAAGCTTGGTGGAAATCCCTTTTTCAATATTGTTAAGGTACAGTATTGTCAAGCACAAAAGAAAATATAATTAAATCACTTATCTATATATATTTAACAGCCATAAGAAAATATTGGGAGGCTCAGTATATAAAGGTCTTCAGTTTTGTATAACATCTAGCTTAAATTCCTCAAGTCTGAATTATGTAATTTTCAATTAAGTAGTAACAGTATGATATCTAAAAGCAGCTTTTCTGCTGCTCATAAACTATGGTTATATTTTCAATCCTGACCCTTCTTAAGGTAAATGAACAAATCTCAAACATTTTAATTATAGCCTACCTTTCAACCTGTCTTTTAAGGCACAGTTCTTTATTTTCTCAATGTTATAAGGTGCTTTACAAGTATGAACAATAACCTGCTGAACTTTTATGTATCCTTTTCATTTTTTTTAAACCCTGGAATGTAATTCCCTATCTGTCACCTTATTTCTAATGTAGAAAAAATATGTTACCAAGCACAAAATTTTAGTTAAAGTATACAGTTTATGCTAAGGACACTAAATTTGTAAATGTATTCTATTTTTTAAGTAATAGCCCAAATCTACCTGAATGATGCTCATTTGGCACATTCTCAATTCTGGTCACTGAACTACAGCCTGAGTTAGGATGAAAATAATGCAGCTTTCAGGCTTAATTAAATTGACTAAATATAAACTACCAAAAGAGTCATGATGTCTGATATCACTTACAGAAAGTTACATTTGGCATGTCAAGAACAAAATCCCACAGCAGCAGCCATTTCAAATAAAAGACAGCCACAAGGAAACATGCAGAATATCTTAATTATTCTTGTTGAGAAAGATGACTTAAATGATTTTTCTTCAAGGATGATGCTTCAAATATTCTCTATATATCTTTTGAAAATTTAAAGATCCTGGAATAGCGTCTTCCATGTGGGACATCGGGAGAGAACATTTTTGGTTTCGGTGAATTACACGCCAGTCCTTGTTAATTTAATTGATCTGTTTACAGAGTGTGGTAGTTTCGTTCTTTAGATTTGCAGAATTTATACAGAAAGAAAGTTACAGCTTGCAGACCCAACACAAGGACAATTCCTCCAATGAAACTGGCTGCATCAAAGGTAGACTTCCGGACAGGTTGTGAAGTCGGAGCTAAAGTGGTATTAGTTATGCCTATTAAAAAGAAGAAATAAAAATGTTTAAATTTCTTTATCCACAATCAATTTCAAGTGCCCTATAAAACTTTTTTACAATGTGTAGGTTCTATAAAGTATTTCATTTGAATCTTATCTTTATAGCTGAAATTGGGGACTATACCAAGCAACCTCACTCTTCACTCCATTAGGACTATCTAGTCAATAATACTGCTAAGTAACTAAAATACAAAAATGAGGGGGCCGGAGTCATAGTCCAGCGGGTAGGGCGTTTGCCTTGCCCGCAGCCAACCTGGGTTCGATCCCCGGCATTCCATATGGTCCCCTGAGCACCGCCCAGAGTAATTCCTGAGTGCAGAGTCAGAGGAGTGACCTCTGAGCATCGCCAGGTGTGACCAAAAAAGAGACCTGTAGACAGTACAGGGTTAAGCTGTTTGATCCCTAGCACACATAAGGTCCAAGTCCTTCTGGGAGTGTCCTCTAAGCAGAGGGATTGGCTAGATGTGACCCCAAAATCCTACCCACCACCCCAAAAGACAGAAAATGATATATAGGTATGTCTGAGCACTTAAACAATTTGTAATTTGTTCAGATATGTACTTTTAATTATTCAAATAAATATTAACAGTTCCAAAATATCTTTCAAATTTTAGTATTTAAGGCAAGAAAAAGTTTAACCTTAAAATTTTAAGTCATGAATATCCTAATCTTTTGTTGTTATTGGAGGTGCTTGGGATCGCACATAAAGAAGCCTGCAGTTGATCAGGTGGTGCCTGAAGCCAGGGCTTCACACATGAAATGCATGTGGTCATAGCACTTGAGCCAAAGTTTCAACCACTAAAATAATCTTGAGGATCTTAATTTATAGTTCCAGCAAACAGATCTTGTCAAGAGTATATTTTAAGTCTTTCAAAATTTGTACAAAACATAAGGAGGACAAAAACATAAGGAGGACAAAAACAAAAAATTGTTTTTGGGGGTAGAAGGCACATTCTACAGTGCTCAAGACTTACTCCTGGCACTGCATTCTAGGATTATTTCTGGTGGGACTCAGGGAACATAAGGGGTGCCAGAGACTGAATCCAGGTCAACCATGTGCCAAGGCCCAGCTGTATCCTCACTCTGTCCACCCCCCAACATTTCAAGTGGAGCAACATCTATTTGTTGCATAGACAACAGAAGGCTATGTCATGTTTACCAAAACTTCTGCTATTCCTTAGACTGTATCAAATAAACACTATTTCTGGTAGCAATGTAATAAACTGGTCAGCTTTAAAATTGAATGTATTCTGTGATTCTTGTGAACATATTCACTGAATGGTTCCATTGAAAGTAAGAGAAAGATAGCAAAGAATGAAAAAGCAAAGGAAATATAGACTGGAGGCGAGGCTCAGTGAAAAAGTACACGCTCGCAAGTTTGAGACCAGGGTTAGAACACCGCAAGAGAAAAAAAAGGGTTGAGATTCATGAAAATAAGCACTTCCAACAGTGCTATGCTCTCTTAGCCTATCAGCCATCATACCCAGCCATGCTCAGAGCCAAGTAGTATGTCAAACTGTGTGCTCTACAACACACCTTTGAGTCAGCTTCTCAACAACAGTATCTGGACAGAGGGAAGACAACCTAACCCATAGACCCTATGGAGTACTGCCACATAGGCAAAATACTGCTTATATCAAATAATTTCAACTTTCAAGAGTTATAAAGAAACATAACTTACACCTCCCCCAACAGTATACAAAAGCCTCCTTTTACAAAGGAATGAAATTGTTGCAACTATTTCAAAAACAGGTTTCCTCAAAAAGCCAAGAACAGACATACCATATGATTCAACAATCCTATTTATGGGTATCTGAACAATAGGAAATAATTAACTCAAAAGTTGTGCCTACTCGAATGTTTACTGCAACATTATGTAGTTTTTAAAAAAACACATACTCAACAAGACAAATATTAAGATGTGACTTACATACACAATAAAATAGTTGTAAAATAATTGTAAAGAACATGAACCAAATAAGGAGAATAACAAATACTGCCTAATTTTACTTATGTGTGCACATAAATATGATAATGAATGAACAAAACAAATAACCCAGTATACATCTGGAGAGATACCAGGGATTAAGGTCCTTGTCCTGAACACTGCCAGCCCAGTTTCATCCCCAACACCACATATGTGCCCTGAGCACTGCCAGGAATAATACCTGAGCAGAGTTAGTAGTAGTCTTGAGTACAGCCAGGTATAGTCCAAGAACCAAAAATAAGTAAACCAGGTGCGGAGCGATAGCCCAGTGGGTAGGGCGTTTGTCTTGCACGCGGCCGGCCTGTGCCAGCCTGGGTTCGATCCCCAGCATCCCATATGGTCCCCCGAGCACCGCCAGGAGTAATTCCTGAGTGCAGAGCCAGGAGAAACCCCTGAGCATTGCCGGGTGTGACCCAAAAAAAAAAAAAAAAAAAAAGTAAACCAGTGGATGCTGACAAGAAAATAGATTACCAGAGAGTAGAAAGGAGAGAAAAGAAGAAAAAGTGGTGATTTTATTTTTTAAAAAAATAACCATTTAGACAATAAAGGGTGTAGAGAAAGCATACAGAGGTTGAGGAGCATGCCCCTGCATGTGTCTAATCTGAATTCAATAAACACCAAATAATTCCAAGTGCCACACGTTGCAGCTGTTGGGTGGAGAGCACAGCACAAGATTCCCAAGCACAGTGAACACCGTGCTCACATTGAAGCATTAACCCAGTTAGTGTTAGGCAAGAGCTCCAGGAACAAAGCATAAATAGGGTTGAGGAGATGGCATATAGAGTGGGAATAGATGTTTTGTATACAGGAGTCTGAGATTTGATCCCTAATACTGCCTAGTTCCCACTGGGAATAGCTCCTAACAAATAGTAAAAATATAAGGTTTGAAACCAAGAAACAGCAGAACAGGCTGGGTTGTTTATGCTTTTAGAGCATAAAAGGAACAGGTTTTATGCTCTTACTCCTGACTCTATGTTCAGGAATCCTGGCAGTGCCATAGGGTAGCATCACCACTAGGAGTGATATTCCCCTCCTCTCCACAGAACAAGGAATGCCCTGAGCTCTGCTGGGTATGAGTCCTCAAGACCACCACCCCCAAAAAAAGTAAGAAATCTGGTTAAGGTGGACACGCTGATCAAATTACTATGCTTAAAAATACAGAAATCAAGGGTCTCAGAGATAATACAGAGGTTAAGGCTCTTGCCTTGGCCCTTCCAATTCCATTTCAATCAGGGCTATATGGTCCCCGGGTAGAGCCAAGAGTGATTCCTGAGCCTCAAACCATTCCATCAGGTCATGGGAATCACTGTATCACTGTCACTGTCTTCCCGTTCATCATTGATTTGCTCGAGCAGGCACCCCCAGCAGACCAGCCTATCAGAGCCCGGCTCATCAAGATCCACCCTGCAGCAGTCTTTTTTTAAATCCGGCCTGGGTATGCTGATCCAGAGACTCACAGACATGGGGCAGAGCTGCTACTGGCTCTCCCTGTGCCCAGCCGCTCACGAGATGCCCAGGAGGGATGGCGGGTTCTAGCCCTGGCCCGCCACCCCATCAAAGCCTCGCAACAAGCCAGATGAGCCCCCCTCTATGAGGGCCTCCATTTTCCACATCTGGACTTCCTCCTCGTCAGAACTCCACCCAGCAAACCGGCCAATTTCGGCTGAGTGGTTCATAAATAAATGCTGGCTTTAGAGATGACTACAAGAATATGCTACCCTCACGGCAGAGCCTGGCAAGCTACCCGTGTTGTATTTGTTATGCCAAATACCAGTAACAATTATAGACTTCATTCCCATGACCTGATGGAATGGTTTGAGGCTCTTTATGTTCCTGGAGCTAGCAGGTGCCCTTGGGCTCTACTTGCATGAGACAGGACATATGGAGATGGCTACAATACAAATAAAAAAAAGTAATCAAGCCCTACATAATAAGTATTATTTTTAAAATCACAAACAATACAATTTCTCCTATAAGTTGTATCTAAAGGGTTTAAAAATAGTGCTTAATTGTAAAATTAATTTTAAAATATTAAGTAAAATATTAAGTAAAAATACTTTAGACTACTAAGTAAAATATTACATAAAATCTAAAAATAAAAATCCATCTAAATTGTATTTCAATAAGCAACTGAAATTCTAAAACTCATGTCACATGTGATTACTCACTAAAAACACAGGATTCTTGGCAAACCTGTCATTAGTGACTAAAACTAGTACATTAAAAAAAGTATTGTCAGCATTCATAGTAAAATTGCATTCATAATAAAAAATAGAATATGCTTTAAAAAACTGAAGTATAGTACAATGGGTAGGGCACTTGTCTTTTTTTAAAATTTTTTATTATACCACTGTTGAGATATACAGTTACCAAAGTGTTCATATTTGGGTTTCAGTCATACAGTGTTCCAGCACCCATCCCTCCACCAGTGCTCATTTCCCACCACCAATGCCCCATGAGTTCTCCCCTCCCCCAGCCTGCGTCTATGGCAGGCAATTTCTTCTCTCTCTCCTCTCGCCCCTCTTTCTTTCTTCTTTTACACACTGTTGTGTGCAATACATAGTTAGAAGTTATCATGTATATCTTTTTGCCTACTTTCAATGCTCAGTTCTACGCTGGTATTATCATTTACAATAATTATTAGTACACTGTCCCTTTCTCTGTATTACCTAACCCCTGACTCACATTTGATAGATAACCCACACATTTGAGTAGGTTCTACCCACTGACAAGACCTCCTGATTCATATTTTCTCTGGCCTTGGATATTGGTATCATGCTATTTTTTTATATCCCACATATAAATGCAGTCAGTAGGGCACTTGTCTTGACGCAGCTTACCTGGGTTTGATTCCCAGCACACCATATACCGAGCCCCATCAGGAATGATTCCTGACCTCACAGCCAGGGGTAACCCTTAGGTACAGCCTAGTGTGGCCCCCAAAAAAAAAAAAAAAAATTTAAATGGAATATGATAGGCACAGAAAAGACAACGATAAACACACATAATACTTTATAAAAATATATATCTATTACCTGATGTAGTAGCTGTGATAGAAGTTGGAGAAGGCGGCTGAGTTGTGGGTTTAGCTAGAAAATAAAATATATTTTAAATTTAAATTTCTAGTCTTCCAGGTATTCAGCATCTACCTTTCTAAATGGTACCAAATTAACCATGCTTTCAATATCTCAAGAGAATAAATCATTAACATACCTACAAATCCAAACAGTAATAAAGTACCTATACTAACATCTATGTATGTAAAAATTTAAGTCAGTATAAAAGACATACAGAAGGGTATGACAGTTTTAAGATGAGGGAACTATAAAATGTTCTTTAATCTTCTAACACTAAAATTACTAACTTGAAGTTTCAGTTACATCAGTTTTCTTAAGTATATATTAAGATTTCCTTTTCTCATTCACTGCTGGAATTAATCTTTTCTTAAAGGGGAATAAAACATTTTAAGCTATATGCACTTTGCAAAACAGTCGAAAACTGAAATGAATAGGTATGGATATGTTCTACTAAAATTTTATTCTAAGAGCAGGTGCTAGAACCACAGTTCCTGAAACTAGATTATATATAAAACAAGGATTAAGTTTTAGTCTACCATACCACATGAATGTAAATAATTATCTAATGTTATACCTCTAAAAAATATTCAGACTTATTGGAAGAATTGTGAATTGTAAAAGCATTCTATGAACAAAGGCCTACAAAAGTGACATCTGTAAGTAATTTTAATAGATGTTACCTTAATACCTATGGTTAAGTTCAGACCCATCTCTATACTTTTCCTTCCTCAGCCCACTCTTGGAGAGTTAAGGTGTTCTCTCTCTCTCCTCCTCGCCCTCTTTCCCACGTCCCCACTCTGTGGTGCTGGGAAAGCAGATGCCACAGCAAGGCATGCAGCAGAGCATGAACCACATCTCTCACCCAAGGTTCTCTCACTTCATGCTCTGAAAATCTTACTGGAAAATATTTGATCTTTGACAAAATTGAATGCAAACACTTGACATATGTTTTTAAAGACCTCTCAAATTCTTTCAATTTTAAAATACTCTTAAAATACTCTTAATTCTGTTCAATGTTGGTAAGAAAAAGTCAAACTTGCTCTTTGGTTTTCACTACCCACCCTCACCTCAGACATGGTAAATACTTTGTAGGGGGTATTTGGACAGGCAAAACAACTTAGTTTTTTGGGGGTTTTTGTTTTATTTTTGTTTGTTTTTGCTTTATGGGTCACACCCAACAATACTCAGGGGTTGCTCCTAGCTCTGCAGTCAGGAATTACTCCTGAAAGTGCACAGGGACCATATGGGATGCCTGGGACCGAACTCGGGTTGGCCACAGGCAAGGCAAACGCCCTACCCTCTGTATTATTACTCCAGCCCCAAAACATCTTAGTTTCAAACAAACCATTATCTTGATAAATTTTCCTGTCCACCATTTTATAGAATAAAAACAATTCATAACTTCTCTTCTATTTAATCTAGGATGACATAATTGAGCCAGACATTTATTTATGACTTATATTGACCAAAGACTATGTAGTTAGCTCCACTAAACATTTGGTTACAAAAATCCAATTATCAGGGCTGACAGAATGCTCAAAGGGTTGCTGAGAATAGCCTGACTGTGGAGGCTTTTTTTTTATATTGCTTTTTCGGTCACACCCAGCAATTCTCAGGGGTTACTCCTGGCTCTTTGCTTAGGAATTACTTCTGGCTGTGCTGGGGGGCGGCAGTGTGCAAGGCAAATGCCCTACCTGCTGTGCTATAGCTCCAGGCCCGAAGCCCCTAGTTTGACAGCCAGCATGAATAGCCCCCCAATCACGAAAGTGTGGCTGAGGTGGCTGCTAGCACTGCAGAACCTAAGCATTACTAGGAAGGCCCCTAGGAGCACTGTTAGGGAAGAATTACACACACCCCTAAAATACTCTGTAGTTTGCTTAACCGTCCCTTAATTTCTCACTTGTTCTCTTCAACAGAGCCAAAGAAAGATCATAAAAAGGTTTTCAATCACTAGTTGCCCTTCACCAGTGTTTTCTGAAATTTCTCCATCTAACTAATGAGGAAAAAATAAGATTAAGCAAGAGAGAACTACATCAAGAGCTGACTCATGGGTTGGGTGAGAGAGGTAGAAGCAGGTAGATAAGGCATGGCTTTTGTTGACCTCAGTTCAATCCCTAGCACTCCATATGGCCCTAAGTCCTGTCAAGGAAGGGTCCTGAGGAAGCTTGCCGCAGTAACAGGGGACAGCAGTTAGAACAAAGGAATCCCGAGGAAACGACAGTTGGAAATGATCACTCCGGACAAGAACAGAGTGCTGAAAGGAGGTAAAGTGACATACACGATAACCTTTCAGGATCTGTGTTGCAAGCCACAATGCGGGTGGGGAGAGGGTAAAGTTTGTGCCGCAGACACAGACTGGTGGGAGGGAAGCTGGGACATTGGGGGTGGGTTAGGTGTACAATGGTGAAGGGTTAGATGAACATTTTATGGCTGAAACCCAACCATGAAAAACTCTCTGTAATCATGTATACCGCAGAGACTTAGTCCTGAGTATAGCAAAGACTAGACTCTTTGGGGAGAAAGTAAAAGTATATCCACACTATTTTAGGAACTCTTTTTTGTCTCATATTTCCCTTTCCAAAAATCAATTTTCATCATTTGTTTTTCACTTACTTTTAACAACCTCTTAGTAGGGAATCAAAGTTTAAGAGCAAACCTGTATACTAAGATTTGTAGCAATTGCAGTTAATTAATTCCATGGTTTAAACAGTTGCACTGTAGTCAAGTAAAAGCTACTAATACAGTTATAACTGAACACACTGACTGAAAGAGCAGTGCACAGTACTGGCTATCGAAAAGAACTGCTCACTGCTGCCTTTTAAAATGACTGCTGGCCCTTGTTACAGCACTTGACCACTTTTTCCTCTGAAAGACTACAACAACAATTTCTTGGATATGTTTTTCTGGGCCTTCTACCAATTCCTACTCATTTCTCCCCAGTTTCCTTTAAGCCTCTTAAGACTATTATTTTCAAGAGTTTGATTAGCAACCTTATCTACTTGCCAATGTTCATTAATACAGTGTTTCTCAACCAAAACTATACACATCCCCATGGGTTCCCAGGATATTCCAATGGAATACAGGTGAAAATCATGTAATGGAGGACCAATGACCAAGGCTAGAGGCCGACCAGTAGAAGGGAAGACAGTATGAGTACATATGAGGGGTAAGCTCAAAGTAATCTTTTAAGGCTGACTCTAGAGGGCCAGAGAAATAATATGGCATGAGGGGCACAACTTGTATGGAGCAATGGCCCACCCTGGTTCAATAAACCCAGCATGTATATGGCCCCCTAAACATTGCCAAGAGTCACTCCTAGGCAGATCAGGAGTAGCCAAGCCCATGAGCACTGTCAAGTGTGGCCCCCAAAAAAAAACAAACCCACACAGAAACCTAGACGGAGCCTGGGTTTCCTGCGTTTTTTGGTCCTCTAGCTGCAGCCCTTGGAACCTATCCTCCTTTATCAGAGAGCAAAGCAAATTTGTCTATTGCTTCAGTCACTGTAACTTGAGGTCATAAGGTCTTCATTACCCAAAGAAAGAAGCCAGGCATGTAGCACAGCAATAGACCATATTTGCCTTGCTTATGTGAAGCCTTGGGTCTGTATCTATTTCTCTTTCCCTATCAACTAGTCTAGTGTTTGTTCTAGGTGTTTTGAAACTATTCACTTTTCTATCAATAGTGAAGATTTCATCTTTTTTTTTTCCTTTTTTTGGGTCATACGCGGCAATGCTCAGGGATTACTCTTGGATCTTCACTCAGGAACTACTCCTGGAGGTGCTCAGGGTACCATATGGATACCAGGGATCGAACCCAGTTCAGCTACATGCAAGGCAAGCAGCCTATCCGTTGTGCTATCTCTCTGGCCCCAATAGTAAAGACTTCAAAAGAACGATTAGCTAAAGCTGTTGAAGGTGTGGTATTAAATCCCCACTGTTGATGGGAATGAAAAGCACTTTTCTGGAAAGTCATCAGTATTGAGTCTTAAAAATAACTATAACCTCTAACCTAGTAATTTTGTTTGAATTAATCCTGTCAGAGGGAAGTGCAAATATTACTTTATAAAATGTTCACTACCCGGAGAACTATCAGAACAGGTGAAGCATATACTCAACATTGCTTTTCAGGAAGAGGGAAAACAAAGTATATGGACCAGTTATATAACATATTTAGATTGCTTATTAAGCACTAGAAAAGACACGAAATAAGCACTGAAAACATTTTAGTACACTACTAAATGAGAATTACTAGTCTTCTGTTTCCAAGATTTCAACAAATTCATCTAACTCCAATATAGTCCATATTAATAGTACATATTAATATTAATATAGTACATATACAGTACTATAGTACATTGAGTACATCTAACTCTACTCTAGACTCAATGTACTCTGGCAAATCTGCTTTGATTAAATGAATGAAAAAAAATGAAATTAGGTCACTATTAGAAACAGTACTTTCTAATGTATATATTATGCCCAAGACTAAGCAAGTCAAGTAATTTTTAAGCTTACACGAACAATCATCTCTAAGGTATTATTAAAAGTTCATCTTTAGGGGCCGGAGCGATAGCCCAGCAGGTAGGGCATTTGCCTTTGCACGCGCTGGCCTGTGCCGGCCCGGGTTCGATCCCGGCGTCCCATATGGTCCCCCGAGCACCGCCAGGAGTAATTCCTGAGTGCAGAGCCAGGAGTAACCCCTGAACATTGCTGGGTGTGACCCAAAAGAAAAAAAAAAAAAGTTTATCTTTAAAAAAGTCTAAATGTTCTGAGCAGGAAAAACATTTCATTACCTGTAGAATTGGTTGGCAATGGAGAGGTGGTAGGCACTATTTAAAAAAAAAAACACAAAAAGAAAATGTTATCTTAAGTCAAACACCATTTCCCAATTTACAGTCATTTAAAGTGCCCATTTTTCAATTTTTTGTATTTCAGTATTACCAGCAGAAGATTTGACAGTTGTTCTCATAAAGTTATTAGTCTTACCTTACTTAGAAATTAAACAACCGTAAGATTCCCCCAAGCCCATCAGGAGAGATTCCTGAGCACAGAGCCAGAAGAAAGCCCTGAACATTGCCAGGTGTGACCCAAAAAAACTGAGGAGGGGAGGGGAACTGAAGCACCACTTTTTATAGTGCTTCATCACTCTCACCACTTCTAACTCCTGCAGGCAGGCAGCCAAGGTTAATTTCTAGGACATTAAATATATGCCACTCACTCTTCATTCCTTTCTACTGTTGGCAGGAAAATCAACTTGATGGCAACAGTATGAGTACATATGAGGGGTAAGCTCAAAGTAATTTTTTAAGGCTGACTCTAGAGGGCCAGAGAAATAATATGGCATGAGGGGCACAACTTGTATGGAGCAATGGCCCACCCTGGTTCAATAAACCCAGCATGTATATGGCCCCCTAAACATTGCCAAGAGTCACTCCTAGGCAGAGTCAGGAGTAGCCGAGCCCATGAGCACTGTCAAGTGTGGCCCCCAAACAAAACAAACCCACACAGAAACCTAGGCCGGAGCCTGGGTTTCCTACGGTTTTTTGGTCCTCTAGCTGCAACCCTTGGAACCCATCCTCCTTTATCAGAGAGCAAAGCAAATTTGTCTATTGCTTCAGTCACTGTAACTTGAGGTCATAAGGTCTTCATTACCCAAAAGAAAGAAGCCAGGCATGTAGCACAGCAATAGACCATATTTGTCTTGCTTATGTGAAGCCTTGGGTCTAATCCCAGTCACCGAAAATGAAGATAAATCATCTGTAGTTTACCCAGGGAGATAGCTCAGAAGAGTATACACCTGGCATGTGTAAAATCTACTCACCTGAGTAGATTTTATACATCTGCTATCTTATTCTTCGTAATACTGCATTCTTCCCTACCTCTAGCACTGTAGGCTACAGGCTGCCCAGGTGGCCTCCAGTACTGCCGGAGTGGCTGCAAGCTTTCAGAGTATGCTGGGGCGGGCGCCAATGCCACCACCCCATCATATATACACAAAAAGCATTTGTATTTACATATATTATTCAACACTATAAATAGGTCAACACATAAAATTTAATTGTTTTAATATGCTAATCACATTTTTTTTCTAACAAGAGTAAAAGTATTATAATGGTTCAAACCAAATAAATGAGGCTTCCTGAGGCAAACGTAACCTCTGTGGCAAACTCACCAGAACAGGATTTTGTGTCATTCACTAAGTGGCAACCACCAGCTGTTGTTTCATTATGTGAACAGTAGCTACTATTACCTGTTAGGGAAAAAAGAAAATAAATACCATCACTCTATTATCTTTGTTTGACCTTATCAAATATCAAACTCAGATAATCTTAAAAGTCCAGACCAAAAAAAAATATTACTTCCTCCACCAATTTTGAATCACACCAGGATCTCTTAAAATTCTATTTAAAAACCCCCTATGAACATAACTGAACAGCTATCTCTGAAATAGATTAGATTGAAGAACTATGGGTTAAACAACCGAGCCATCAAGACTCATACACAAAATATAAGTGCTGGGCGTGTGTGCCTGCACACCTGTGTGGCCTGCATCTCACCTCTTAAGTATGTACTTTCATACGCAGGGAAGTGCACTGGGGGCTCTCTGGACTCTGGAGAACCACGTTCTCTCTTGTGCATGTTACTCTCTTTCCCTCTATCCTCCTTCCTCAAAATTTCTAAATAGAACACGTTTTCACTTCCCTTACCGCACCTCCCCAAAGGAGAGGGAGACATAGGTCAGGTGTAGGGCAAGGAGTCCCAACTGCAGCAGTGGGACTTCTGTTCCAAATCTTCATAACAGTGCTTTCCACAGTGGGTGGACACATCCCCACAGAGTGCTGGAAACTTCAAGCATGGGCAGTAGTCCCCTCAGGTGCAAATGGGAGGTACTTTGTTTTCACTTAAGGTCGAGTTCCAAGGGAACACTGATTTCCACCCCTCCCGAAAAGAGAGTATTCAGTCCAAAACCTTTGGGACCCTGTTCAAAATATTTCTGAATTAGTTTTCCTGGATGGGCAGACTTGTAACAAAAGGAAGAACTTTCCCCAAGATCACTGTATCACTGTCTTCCCGTTCATCATCGATTTGCTTGAGCGGGCACCAGTAACATCTCCATATGTCCTGTCTCATGCAAGTAGAGCCCAAGGGCACCTGCTTGCTCCAGGAACATAAAGAGCCTCAAGCCATTATGCTAGAGAATTAAATATCCAAAACTTGCCCTTGATTTTTCTGAGTTGATATGGAACCTGGTCTCCAGTACATGAAAGCAGTGTTCCACCACTAAGCTACACCCACAGCCCTAGAAGTATGATATTAAATTCAATTTTATTGGAGAAAAAAAAAAAGACATGTAGGCAGCAATTAAAAAGTATCAACTTATGCCTACATAAAGAATACACTTAATTTTATCTATTGTTTGTTTTGGTACCACACCCAGGAGTTCTGGGGCCCTACTCAGGGCTCCCATAAGTAAAGTATGTACTCAGCCCTCAGTTATTGCACCGGTCTCTATACTTTAAATTTAGAAGGTTTTTAATCATTTTGTAGATACAGTCTTAATCAAATTGTAAACATACAATTTCCAGAATTCTTAAAAATCTCAATGAAAAGATTAATAGTTCAGGATTTTTCTTTATGTAGGGTGGAATGGACCTGACATGTATGATGAGGCCCTGTGTTTAAATGTTCATATAAAAACCTAAGGATTTGTTAAGGCCTGGAGAGACTACAGAGGTTAATGCACTTAACTTGCATGCGGCTGACTCAAATATTGTCCCTGAGTCCTGCCAAGAATGATCCCCCAGCAGAGCCAGGAGTCAGTCCTGAGCACAGCAAGTTTGTTTGGCCAAAACAAAAAAACTTAAAGACTTCTTTTTAAAAAATGCTATATACGATAGCCCAGCGGGTAGGGGCGTTTGCCTTGCACGCGGCCGGCCTGGCGCCGGCCGGGTTCGATCCCCAGCATCCCATATGGTCCCCCGAGCACCGCCAGGAGTAATTCCTGAGTGCAGAGCCAGGAGTAACCCCTGAGCATTGCTGGGTGTGACCCAAAAAGAAAAAAAAAAAGCTATATAGCTGGTAAAAAAAAGTGTAAGTATCTTTGTTAATAAACATATTATAGAGGACTGGAGATAGAGATCAATGAATGAGCTGAGCATGCTTGGAATGCAGGAAATCTGGTTTCACACCCTAGCAGCACATAGTCCCCTGAGCACAGCTAGGAGTGACACCCCAACCCCAGTAGAGTGGTAGCCTCCAAGCACTACAGGTGTGGCTCCTTAACAGAAAAGCTATTAGGAAGCTGAGAACATGACCAATTAATAGAGAACAAGCTGAGTATATGTGGGGTGCTGAGTTCAATTTCAGCCAATTCCCCCTCCCCACCGCAAGGATCGAACAGAGTAATCTAGTCAAGGCTGGGTGTGACCTCCATGCCAATAAAGCAAATCTAAAAAATTAAAAGTAGAGGTAATAGACCAGCACTACAAAGTAATTTGATATGCAAAACTAACGGTGGCCACTGTCCTAAATGCCCAACATAAATTTTAAGTATTCAAGAATATTCTGGAATGTATTTTAAAACCATGACACCAAACAATTCTAGAATCTTAAAACAAAGCAATTCCAAAATTTCTTACCTTCACAGTTTATCCAAAAGCAGTTAATACTTTGACTGCTAGCATTTAAACAGGAAACACAGCTGTTGTGCTTTCCACAAATTTCTGTGGGGATTAAAATGAATGAAATCAAGTATTAGATTGTACTACCTTTCTTTTTTGGAAATATATAAAATAGTGGTTTCAACCTTTACAACCTGCAGACTGACACTGTACAAAAAATTGATAAACAGTATCAAAATCACAAATTCTCAGGAGAAATGTTATGCAAGTTTTTAATCGATAATTTCATTTAAAAAATCTATTTAAAACTATAGAAGATTTAAAAAAAAAACTCAAAATCCAAAAGCAAAGCAATTCTAAGAAAAATAGACTTCACTCTCCCTGACATCAAACTACATTTAAAACTATAGAAGATTTAAAAAAAAAAAAAAACTCAAAATCCAAAAGCAAAGCAATTCTAAGAAAAATAGACTTCACTCTCCCTGACATCAAACTACATAGAGTACAAAGCAATGACAGTTTAAAAATATGGGGGGGGGGGGGGGGGAATACAGTGGTGAATTGATTCCTCAAGCACCACCGCTAATTGTCCTCTCTCTGAGCATCACAGGGTGTAACCTTGCTGCACAGCAGCCTCTGATCCTTGCACTGAACCTCTGATGGGCTTCTACACCTCCTGAGCACTGCTTGAAGGCCCTTTCCCTCCCCCCAAATATTGTATAGAAGTCAAGTAAATCCTTACATAAGTGGCCATCTAATCTGTAAGAAATGAAAAAAAAGAGCCAAGTGCATACAACAGGGAAAGGAACAACTTGTCAAAGAATGGCAGCTTAAAACCTACAGCACATACACAACTCAAAATGGACTTGGATAATAGACCCCAAAGTATGAAATACACAAAAGAAAACACAGGTGAGACACTACCAGGATTTCAACATCACAGGTCTTTAGAGATGGAACCTCACCGGCAAGGGAAACAGAAGAATGGAACATATTTTATACTGTTGATTTTCAACCTTGTTACATCTGAAGACTGGCACCAGCTTATGGGTTGCTGTTTAAAACTACTATTCTAACCCCCAAAAAACCACAGGAAACACAAAAAGGCAACCCAACAACTGGGAGAGGATATTTGCTTTATGCCATTCATCTGAAAAAGGCTTGCTATTCAAAAGGAACAAGAACTCACAACAAAACAAGAAACCAAATCAACAGTTAAAGTTTATTTTGGGAGTGGGGAATTGGGCCACACATGTGGCTTACCCCTGGCTCTGCATTCAGGAATCACTAGTGCTAGGAACTAAACCCAGCTTAGCAGGAAGACAAAAGCCCTGCCCACTGTACCTTTTAGGACCCATAAACAGATACTTCTTTAAAGATGTCATAGAGATGGTCCTACCCACACAAAACATGCTCAATATAGCTTATCAGGGAAATGCATTATCCCTTTGTATTGATGAGACTCACCAATAACAAAAAAACTGGTAGCAAAAATAGTGACATTGCAGGGGAAAGAAGAATTCTGGTTTGAGGCTGGTAGAAATGTATAGTTTCCTTTAAAAAAGCAATTACAGGGGCTGGAGCAATAGCACAGCTGGTAGGGCATTTTGCCTTGCATGCTGCTGACACAGGTTTGATCTCTGGCACCCCATATGGTCCTCTGAGCACCGCCAAGGGTGATTCCTAAGTGTAGAACCAGGAGTAACCCCTGAATATCGCTGAGTGCGACACAAATAAAGGAAAAAAAAAACAAAAAAAAAAAAAAAACCCAAAACCCCATTAAGGGCCATATCTACTGTACAGCTGGCAGGGCACTTGCCTTGCATGTGGCCAACCCAGGTTCAATCCCTGGCACCCCATTTGGTTCCCCAAGCCCCACCAGGAATGTGAGTGCAGAGCCACATATAAGCCCTGAGAACAGCCAGGTGTGGTCCAAAAACAAAACAAAAAAGGATAAGGGTCAGAGATATGGTAATGATAGAGCACCTGTCTTTCTTGATAGAGTTGGAAGGATGGACAGATGGATAGATGATCCAGCAAAAGCTCTTCTAGGATTTATCCAAAGGATTCAAAAGCACCAACTGGGATAGATATTTGCAACCATATATTCTTAGTAGATCCTGGTGGTGAATCCATAATACAGCTCAATAAGGATCTTGATGTATTGGGTTTGAGCGCGATTCACCACCAGAATCTCACCATTCTACAAAGAAGTGATTATCAATGTCAAAAGAGGGGTTTGGCAGGGTGATACCATTTCACCAAAACTCTTCAGTGCCACCCTTGAGAACATCATGCGACAATTAGAATGGGAAGGAATGGGAGTAAAGATAGACGGCCAGCAACTACACCACCTCCGCTTCACTGACGACATCGTTCTAATAACACCAAACATTAGCCAAGCGGCACAAATGCTGGCTGACTTCGACCGAGAATGTGGAAAGATAGGTCTACAGCTGAATCTAAAAAAAAACTATGTTTATGAAAAATGAACTAGTTCCAGAGGCCCCATTCACTCTCAATGGAACAAACATCTCTGAATGTAGCAGTTATGTGTACCTAGGTCAAGAAGTCAACATGATGAATGACCTAAAACCTGAGCTGCGCAGGAGGAAGAGAGCGGCATGGAATGCCTTCAGAGGCATCGAAGAAATAGCTAAAAGGACAAAGAACCTCCCGGCTCCGGGCACATCTCTTTGACTCCACCGTTCTCCCTGCATCAAAATATGCCTCAGAGACCTGGGCCCTACGAAAGCAGGATGAGAATGCTATTTGGGTCTCCCAAAGAGGAATCGAAAGAGCTATGCTTGGAATATCACGCCTCACTCCAGTGAAAGAAGGAATCCAGAGCTCCGACCTCCGTTGCTGTTCCAGAATCAGGTGCGCTATCTCATTTGCCAAGGCATCGAAAATCAGATGTGCTGGACATGTAATGCGATTTGGAGACGATCCGGCTGGACTAGAGCCGTTACCGACTAGATCTCACGGGATGTCAAAAGATCACGTGGCCGCCCACCTACAAGATGGTCAGACTTCTTCGTCAAGACCCTGAACGAACAGTTTGAGGCTCTTTGTATTCCTGAAGCAACCAGATGCCATTGGGCTGCACTGGCACGCGATAGGGTCAAATGGAAATATTACTGGTGCCCCCTCGAGCAAATTGACAAATAACGGGATGTCAAATGATCAAGTGATATTCTTAGTAGCACTGTTCACAACAGCCAAACATGGACTCAGCCTAAATACCCATCGACTACTCAATACAGATTTGCCTACAGACTACTACTTCTTTTAAAAAACAGAAGAAACCCTGCCAACAAAAAAACAGATGAACCTTGAGATTATGCTAAGAGTAAATAAATTATCCAAGGGCTATATGTGAAATCTACCTAAAGCAAACAAAATACTGTAAAATAAACCAATAAAACTATACTAGGGGCAGGGAGGAATGAGTAGATGGGTCTTTTTGTTGGTGGGATAGAGTTGGAATTTCGCTGGTAGGTGTGGTGAATTATATATACAAATAGAGGTGTTTAATTATACCCCTCGAATCCTATATTGTAAACTAAAGATAAATCAATTTAAAAGGCTGTTGCAGCACACTGTTGCCCAAGGCCTCTCTGCATCTTGCCTGGAGTTGCCTCCTGCAGGCCACTTTGTAGATGGGGCAGGAGGGGCAGTCTGAATGTGGCAATATATCTTACTATGTATTCTATGTTAGCTGGTATAAATAATTTTTCTCATGCTGCCACAATCATCGTGGGAATAGCTAGATCTTACCAGTATATTTACCTGGCCACATTGGATCGCTAAGTAATTAGACCAGAGAGAAACGCTGTTTGCCTCCAAGCAAGCACCTCTCTAATAAAGTCTATAGGCTAATATACAAAACAACTATGAAGTAAAGACGAGAATCTTGTGAAGGCGTGTAGAAATATACACCTGGCCGTAGAATATTCATTGGTACAGATACATGCCCTTCCTCCACTCTACCCTGCAGGGGGCACTTGCAAGGTAGATCTAGGCTGGGCAGCAATAACATCTCAAAGGACCTACTGAGGTCCTGGGAGAAGTTACCTGAGGGAATTTAACCCTAAATGCTTCCTATTGGAGTGGGCAGTCTAAATTGAAAAGATTTAAAATAAAAAGCTGGAGCCTGCTTTCTCCCCTCTCTCGGTCCCTTTTGTCTTTTGGCCTTCTCTCTCTGCTCTCCTCTCTGTTCTCTTCCCTGTTAGGCCTTAACACGTGGTAGCGGCGATCCTGGTCGTGGGTTCTAAACCTACCCCTGGCCAGGGCCCAGCTGGGAACCAAAGTCTGGGACTTTCCTTTTGTTGGATTGTATACCAGAACCCGTGAGAGTAAAGCCTTTTGAAACTGTGCTGGATTCTTTCTCCGTCCATCGGGCCCCAATCCCCTGGGGCACAAGGGGGATCCCTAACCCTGCTCCCGGATTTTGTCCGGTCACCCAGCGTACCCTGACAAAAGGCTAAAAAGGCGATTTTTAAAAAATCACTTAAAAAAAAGCCAACAAATTAATGTGACCCCTCAGTACTTCACAGTACTAATGTAAACCCCCACCCCTTTTTTGGTTTTCTTTTTCTTTAGAGAGCAACTATTTTACAATCAATGTTTTTTGGGTTTGTTTTGCTTTGTGGGTCACACCCAGAGATGCTCAGGGGTTGCTCCTGACTGTGCACTCAGGAATTACTCCTGGTGGTGCTTGGTGGACCATATGGAATGTGGTCGGCTGCAAGCAAGGCAAACACACTACCCACACTGTACTATGGCTCCAGCCTCTCAAGGTTCCTTAAAGCATTTGAAAGCATCCTTAACAAAAGTATATTGAAAAATTACATGGCTGTGTTTTAAAGCAACACAGGGAGAGGACGGCACCAAAAATCAGATGAGACCCTGAGTTTATTTTTAACAATGCTGAGGACTTCTTATGTTAGGACCAAAGTCTCAAAGATGCCTACTCTGAGAACCCAAGTCTCCTAATTCTGGGCAGTCCAGAGACAATACCAGATACCTGGTAACCCACAGCTATGTACAAGTAACTTAGCAAGCCATTATGTCAGTAATTTAAGCCAAATGGTACAAAACAGATGGTCAAACTGGGTTCTATCCGCTTCATTAGGAACTAGAGGGGGCTGGACCCATAGTACAGCAGGTAGTGGCCAACCAGGGTTCCATCTCCGCATCCCATATGGACCCTGAGCAGCGACAGACGTAATTCCTGAGTGCGGTAACCCCTGAACACTGCCAGGTTAGACCCAAAAAAGACAAAAAATAAATAAAAGAAAATAGAGATAGCAGGCAAATCTCACCTGCCTTCTTCAGGCAGTAAAAAAAAAAAAATCTGTAGAGGCGCTGCACCGTCATATTTTATCATTAGTATTTACCAGTAACTGGGAACATACAGTGCCTTTGGGTAATGCAAGAATGGATAACGAAACAAGCTTGTTTCCGAAGGTCTTAAGTAAATAGAAGGGGGAAAAATGCTATTTAAAATCTCGAGCGACGATAATAAGTGGGAGAGCACAGTGAAAGTAAGTATACAATGAAATAACTTGTTACTTTTTCAGACTGCAGCTTACTATTTACAGAAAACAAGTCATCTTTGCATACACCTACTAGGCCAATTAACTTGCTACTTCCATGCTTCTCTTAAAAAGAAAGAAAATAAACTAGACCGCTGAGAGGAAACTCAAAAATGCAGGAGATAAAATCTACCACTTTAAAGTCTTTAAAATTTCCGATGTGTTGCAACGAACGTCCCCATTCAAAACTTTTTTTTGCATTACACCCAACAAACCTAACATCTGAACGAGAAAGCCTCGGTAAACAGCATGACCAAGCCGGAAAACACATCACGGTGCCAGGGCAAAAAAAAAAAAAAAGTGGGTATACTTGACCGATTTTTCGCACCAGAGCAAAAAAAGTGAGCACACCTGAGTAATTCTCCGCACAAAACGTCCCCTCACAGTAGGAACGAGAAAAACCGATCCACGCTAACTTCCAGATTTTAAATAAAAGTCGGTTTTCCACCGGGTACTTCCAAACTGCACCTTCGCGCTCCTCTTCCCCGTTCCGCGCGGTCACGAACGGCCCGCCTAGACCCCCCCCAGGCTCCCGACACCCCAGAAGACCCCCGCCAGAAAAAGCGCGCGCCCGAAGGGCCCCCGGCCAGTCCACAAGCAGGGGTGGCCACGGTGTCCACGCACCCGCCTGGGTTTCACCGCGAACCTTCCACTCGCTCAGCCCCAGCCGAAGGCGCCAACAGGGGAGCACTTTCCTCCTCGGCCCAGGCCGGAGCACCCCACGCCCGCGCGTCGGAACAAACCGTCGGGCGCAGACCGCGAGCTACGAAGTCCTCGGCCCCCCACCCTGAAGCCGGACGAACGTTCGGGACCCTCCACCCCTCTTTTCTCGCTTTCCGCCAACTTCGGGAACTGTCTGTCTCCCGGAGGGGCAGAGAGACGGACACCACCACCGCCGCGGCACACGGGGGCGACCCCCAGCAGGGGTGTGCAGGCTCCTGGCCAACTTCGGAGACGCGTCGCCTCAGCCCATCATCCACCCCGCCGCCTCCTCTTCCGGGCCTGAGGGGCGACGGCCGACTCGGGGGGACGAAACCCGGGGACGTGGGGACGGTAGCTTGCGCGGCCGGACACCCGGCGGAGAGGGGAAGAGAAGCCCGGGGACCCTCCCCGACGGGACCCGGCCGGGCCGCCATGTTGCCCGAGCGCGGCCGCCCCCTGATGAGAGGCGCGAGCGCCCAGTGCGGCGTCGGGCGAGTGCGGGAAGCCCGCTCGACCCCATGCCTTACCGGGGGGCTAGAGTGGGGGCATCCGTATGGTGGGTAGGCGTCGGCGTCGGGGTGGGGGGTCGGCGTCAGGGGAGGTAGGCGTCGTCTTCGACGAGGGGGGAGTCGTCGTGGTGTTTAAGGACGCGTCCGCTACCGTGACTGAAGTTGGGGTCGGAGTCGGTGAACTGGAGTTATCCGGCTCCACGGCCGGTACACAGAGCACGGCCAGGCAGGCGGCCGCCCACAGCAGCCGGCGGGGAGACAGCCAACATCGCGTCCTCGCTCCTGGCGTTCCGGGCAGAGCTGCAGCACACACACACACACACTCTCTCTGGCACCGCTCGCGCCGGCCCTTCCGCGCCCTGCGGCACCACCGCCTCCGAACCTCCGTTTCCCCCCCCGCGGGGTGCGCCGGGGTCACGTGAGCACTCCCTGGCCGCGCGGGGGCGGGGGCCTGGCGAAACCAACGGAAATCCGTGGGGGGGTGTACCGGGGACCGTCGGGAGAAAACCAAGAGGTCGACTCCCCAAGCCGGCCGGATTACGGGGACGAAGATGGTCAGGCACAGGAGGTCATTTGTTGACCGTTGGCTGGCCTCGCCGGGTGTAGCTGGTCGTGTTTGTTTCCTGAGGTCGGGAAGCTCCCATCCCTGGCTTGGATGGAACAACCTATGTGACGTGGCAGCCGGCGGCCCCTGGAGAGCCCAGAGGCCGTAATTCCGCTGCGCCACGTGACTGCTCGGGCCGCGCCTCCTGGACTTGGGTCCGAGGGGAGGGGCGGAAGTTGTTCCCGAACGGTGCACACCGAAATGGGACAGGAGTTAATTTTGTGCCCCGCCCCGTAGTCCCTAGGTGCTTGAGTGGGTCCTTAACAGAGGATACCCTCTTGTGTGCGTGTGTGATCGATTTTGCTGTACTTCTCTACGAGGACACCCCCCCAGAGAAATGGAAACACCACGCAGTGAGTGAGTCTCTTCTCAGCTAGCCATTAAGTGACTGAAGCCTCTTATTAAGAGACTGAAGCCGCGAAAGTAGTTTTCTACCTTCCGGCCGGAGTTGTCTCTCTGGGTCACCCTTTCTTACCACTCCTAACTCTTCCTAATTATTTGCTATTTCAGCCAACCACAGCAACCAGTGTAATCAGAATTAAAGATGATGTGGGATGGAAAGTTATCCGATCCTTCTCCACCCACAGCTTGACACGCGAAGAAACCGAAACTCGGAAAAGTGGCTTGACCGCAACACCCTGACATTAGAGCTGGGCTTCCGAAATCCGCGAGTCTGTCACCACTCCGGCATTTAATATGGGTGAGCGCCACCTGACGTCCAGTCTCACAAAATACCAGCGCAGCCATGCTGGGAATCAAATGGTGCGAATTCGATTCTAAACGCTGTACTGAATGCCTTCTTTGTCAGTTAATTCGTAGATTAACTGCAATTTTAATTTTGCACAATTACCCTAGTAAATGAACACAAACACGGGGTCTTGTGACGTCTGAATTGGCTATGGAAACACCCTTAAAGTTTGTCTGCGTAAAGCACTTTTGCATTCCCTCTCCCGCCACCAAAAGAACACGAAAATTTTTATTCCTCCTGAAATCTTAAGTAGTGGGGTCCTTTTATTTTAATATCCTCGTGAACGTTTGATCTGTTAACTCAATTGAAACTTTATTTGCTGTTGTAAATACAGTGATCACTACTGGTCAGCAGTGGGGAACAGCTATATAACTCAGTGAGCTCCCATAATCGGCCTTCAAAAGACACCTCAGACACCATGTTCTGTGACCAACTGACACCCCACCCTAATAAAGGCGCCAGACAACTTTTAAGTTAAAATGTCATCATCGAAACTCTGTTTCTCCTCCCCCATTCTCCATAACCACGGGAGAAGGGGGTAAACAAGACTTCAGTGTTCAAGGTGCTGTCAGAAGGTGCCTTTCTACTTGGACTCTGGATAGCCTTTCAGTGACCACTGGAGGCTTTCAGAGGGAAGCACAACCCTTTAGCATTACATTCCAACTTGGTTGCATATTGGAACCACTAAGGGAGATGTGAAAAATACTGATGCCTTGGTCCTGGTTGAATAAGCCTGAAGATAATGCCTGAACATATGAGGGTTGTTTAAGAAGCTCCCCAGGTACTTCTAATCTGCAATATAGGTTCAGAATCTCTGCTTTTACTCTTGCCTTTCATAGTCAAGCTCCTGAGTCAATATCATTCAGATCACCTCAAGGTTTGTTAAAAATGTGAAATCTCAGGCCTCCCCTCCAATCTCCCTGGAATCACAACCTGCATTTTTGTTTTGTTGGAGATAATGCGAACCTGGCATTCTGAGCCCAGCTTGGTTCAGGACCATAGGGGGTGTCGGGGATGGAACCCTGATCTGCCACAAGCAGGGCAAGTGCCCTTCGGACAATACTAGATTGTGGGCATAACTCCAGTGCCTACAGTCTACATTTTGCTTTTTTGGGGTCAGATCCAGCGATGCTCAGGGGTTATTCCTAGCTCTGCACTCAGAGACCATTCCTTGTGGGCTTGGGGGACCATATGGGATGCCAAGGATCGAACCCGAGTCAGCCACGTGCAAGGTAAATAATGCCCTACTCCTGTGCTGTTGATCTGGCCCCCTAAAGACCTACTTTAACTAAGGACATACCTTGATTTAAAATACATTAGAATAGGTAATCCTGATTGTAAAGGGACTTAAATGTCTCAATGTGATGACAGTGTTGTTTCCGTCTGTGGCCATCTGGCGGAGGGATGGCAGAGCAATTTCTTGCTGTCTCTAGCTGCTTTCCAGGCTAGTTAAGATAGTAAACAGGGGCCAGAGCGATAGCCCAGCGGGTAGGGCGTTTGCCTTGCACGCAGCCAGCCCATGCAGGCCGAGGTTCGATCCCCTGGCATCCCATATGGTCCCCCAGCACCGCCAGGAGTGATTCCTGAGGAGAGCCAAACCCTGGCGGGGGGGCCAAAAAAAAAAAAAAAAAAAGCATCAGGCGGATTAACAGAAGAAAAATAAACAATTTAACTGCATATGTTTGAGGAATTTACATACAGAATAAGCTGATTTCAGTGAAGACTGGTGTAAGTAAGAATCCTGCGTTAGGGGCCAGAGAGACAGTACAGAGGGTAAGGCAATTGCCTTGCATGCGCCTGGCCGGTTTGATCCCTGGCACCACAGAGTTGCCTAAACCTGCCAGGAATGATCACTGAGAGCAGAGCTAGGAGTAAGCCCTGAACACAGTTGGGTATGCCCCCAAAACCTAAATAAATAAAAATCATGTGTCAAGAAATGAAATAGGAGTTGGAGTCTTCAAGGTGAGAGGAAGAGGGTGCTTCTAATGAAGAAAAAATTTGTAATCACTTGTTTATTTTAGTCATGATTTATTTTTATTATAAATATTTTCTGGAGCTGGAAAACTGGCCTAATGGGCTGCATGTTGCTTTATGTGCTGGAGGCCTGGAATCTAGCCCCAGCACTACATGGTCTCTTGTATACCACTAATGTGGGACAGACCCACCTAAGGCAGAGCCGGGAGCAGTCTCTCAGCACTGCTGCATGTGGCCCAAAAAAACAAAAAAGTAAAAATTACTTGTGGAGATAACTGTAAATCTGATAACAGCCTCAATTTTCATTTTCTCAGATAGCTAAAAGAAGTTGTTTCATCTAAACCTACTGAGCCTTAATTAACCTTGACTCCAGTAGCTTGCATGGTAAGGTGTCATGTCTTGGGGGCAACCTGATCTGAGCACGTCTGGCGTTGTCATACTGACATCGCAGAGGGAAGTTCATGTTTACTGATCAGCTGCTATGAGTCAAGTACCATGTGAAGTGTCATCATATCGGAGGGTGGTCAGTGGAACCATTCAAGAAACAGTATTTGCCTTGCCTATGAGTGAGCGGGATATGCTTATATTTTCAGATCTGCTAGTTAAAACAAAAGTTGAATATCACATTATGATAGGGAGAAAGTAAAATTGAAGTGAGAACAAAAGAATACTGCAGGGAGAAAAGAAATTTATGTGTGAGACTAAAGAAAAATAGAAGAGTTATCACTTATCTCAAGGAGTCTTCAATCACTGATCTAGATGTTCTCCCCGCTCTGAAATTGATGCCCTAAGTTAAATGAAGTCTTCATACTCATTTCATATTTGGGAACAGCAGAGGATCACCAAAGTTTTGGAGTTGGAACTAAAAGAGCTGTTATTTTTAAAATCAAGTGAGAAAGGTGTAAAGTGATTTGATTGGTATACCAGTGGCACCATACTTAATTTAAAATATGTCTACAGTTAAAAAAAATATTCAGGGTCTAGAATCCTGGTATTGTCAGCAATTAATATTTATTAGTAATCATTAATAAATAACTGGCACTGTTTGCACTGAGGGCAAACAAATTCCTTAGAATTTTAAATGTTTAGATAATTCTCCCAAAGAAGAAAACTTCCAGATACCACACTCCCATATGTACCAACATGGCTTAGTTCAAGAGATAACACAGGTATGTGACTTTACCATATCAGCAGATAGGGCAAAGTCCCATAACTTACATTTTTATATTGATCAGCAGACATCTTTACTCATAATTATAAGCTGGAAAAATCTAGAATTCCTTCTATTTAATAAAATTATGTTAATCTTATTAAATCAGTTTTATACTTAGAAGTTAGATCAACTTTAGAATTTTTATTTTTCTTTTTTGGGTCACACCTGGCAATGCTCATGGGTTGCTCCAGCTCTGCACTCAGGAATTACTCCTGGTGGTGCTTGGGGGACCATATGGGATGCCAGGGATCGAACCTAGATTGACCACGTTCAAGGCAAACACCCAACCCGCTGTGCTATATTGCTCGGGCCCCCAACTTTTGAATTTTATAACAGCACAAAGCATTCTAACACAAAAAGCATCACTGTATAATTAACCTTCAAAGATTTTCCATTATCATCAATTTACGATATTATGGAATTTCAGAGATTTAGTTTCATACCTCTTCAAAATTATCACCTACCACTAAAAAGAGCCTGAAGCTCATTCCTCCCACACCTCCTCTGCTTTTTCTCTGGGAAACACCACAGTCTTCACGGGGTGGGGATTAGTTTTGTTGGTTTTGCCAAGTCCTTAGTTTTAGTTCTTTGCTCTATGTATGAGTGAAACCATCAGGTAATTGTATTTTACATCCTTATTTCACTTCACATGGTCCTTATTTCACTTGACATGATCACCTCAGGTTCTATCCTTTTTGTCTCAAAAGGCACAGGACAGATTGGTCAGAGAAGGGACCACTATGACAATGATAGTAGGAAATGATCGCTCTGGACAAGAACTGAGTGCTGAAAGGCGCTAAAGTGAGATCACTTGTATTTGTCTTTCCTTTGTTCATCAATTTGCTCAAGTGGGCACCAGTAACGTCTCCATTCGTTGGGAATGAGGTCCATTATTGTTACTGTTTTGGGCATATTGAATACACCATGGGTAGCTTGCCAGGCTCTGCTGTGGGTCTGGGTTCATCCCAGGGGGACCAGTCTTATATTTCCAAAATCACAAGGAAGAAAGGAACATATCCATCCTGAAGTTTTTTCTGGGCATATTTTTTTTACTATTTTTTTTAAATATTTTATTATACAACCGTGAGATACACAATTACAAAGATGTTCATGTTTGGGTTTCGGTCTTACAGTGTTCCAGCACCCATCCCCTCATCAGTGCCCATTTCCCACCACCAATAACCCCAATTCCTCCCCCTCCCCTAGCCTGCCTCTATGGCATGTTCTTTTATCTCTTCTCTCTCTCTCTCTCTCTCTCTCTCTCTCTCTTTTTTTATATTGTGGATTGCATTATATACATTTAGAGGTTATCTGGTGTATCTTTTTGCCTATAACCAATGCTCAGTTCTAGGCTGCTATTATCATTTTTGACAATTATTAGCACACTGTTCCCTTCTCTTCTTACCTAACCTCTGACTTCTGGGGAACCTTTTGTAATTCCTTCCTCCCACTGCTTCTAATCCTCCCCTACCAGCCCCAAGCAATCACTGATCTGCTTTTTAACAACAAAGTTTATACCTTTTGACTTTACAGAAATGGAACCAGACCATCCAGTCTGCCTTACCGTAATTACAGCAAGCATGCCCTCCCTCACTGGCTCAGCAGTGTGAGGCACTGAGGTGCGGCCTCTCTTTCTAGTTCATTCCTTTTCAGTTCTCGGCGACATGTTATTAGTGGGCCACTTTGACTCTTGAAACAGCAGTCTATTCCCAAGCCCGGTATATCTGGAAAGTCTCTGGAGGGCATATAAAAAAATCCAGAAAACCAGCACAGGGGTGATAGTACAGCTGGTAGGGCTTCTGCTTTGCAAGCAGCCCACCTGGGTTGGATCCCCGGCATCCCACATGGTCCCCAAGCACCACCAGGTACAGTAATTCCTGAGTGCAGAACTAGAAGTAACCCCTGAGCATCGCTGGGTGTGACCCACCAAAAGCAAAAAAAAAAAAAAAAATCCAGAAAACTTTGATCACAAGTCTCTTTGAGCTTAAACTCTTTTAGACACTGCTTCCAATCTTTAAAAGCAGGTTTTCCTAAAATTTTTCCACTTTCAACCCCATTTCACCTCAGAAATTTTTACATGAGCCCAGGTATATAAAATTGGTCTATGAATACAAGATATATACTGAAGGATCGGAATGAGCTTGCCTTGCATGTGGCTGATTCCCAGCTCCATCCCTGGCACCCATGTGTACCACCCCACCCCCAGCACTGCCAGGAATAAGCCCTAGCAAAGATAGGAGTCCCGCCCCCCCATGCAAAAAAAATAATTCTTTGGGTCACATCAGTGATGCTCATCAGGTTACTCCTGGCTCTGCACTCAGGAATTACTCCTGGAAGTGCTTGGAGGACCATGTGGGGTACCGGGGATTGAACCCAGGTGGGCGACGTGCAAGGCAAACGCCCTCATGACTATACTATCACTCTCCCCTTTTTTAATGATACTCCCATTTTACCATTAATTTTTCTCAACCCCTACATTTAGTTACCCCATTTGGGGGGTCACCACCCACAGTTGAAGCAGCTAGATTTTAAAGCACTGCTTTTTAAAACATTTCACCTAAATTTATATATATATATATATATATGAATATATGTATATATATGGTAACATATATATGATAACTTTTCAGTAATAGTATTGCAAACCCAGTGCCTAAAAGGAAAAAAAAGCATAATTATAGAGGCAGGCTGTGCAGGGGGGAATCTGAGGACATTAGGAAGTGCACATTGTGAAGGGATGGTTCTGACTGAAATCAATCATGGGCAACTTTGTTACTTTGTATTTCATGCTGATTCAATATTTTTTAAAGTGGGAGGTCTAGTCCCACCTTTATAAACAGCAGGGCAGTGTTCCTTTGAGGATACCTACCACAACTTCATTGTCAAGTCAAATCGAGCATTAGGTTGATTTCATGTTTCAGCCACTGGGACCAATGCTGCCAGGAACATTAAGGTGCAAATATTCTTTCTAAGAGATGTTTTCATATCGATCAGATACATCCTAGAGTGGTATTACTGGAACACATGGCATTCCCTTTAGTGGGGTGGAGGTGAGGGGATAGAAAGTTTACTGGAAAGTGGTAGGGAAAGGAAAAGAAATGTAATTTCCCAAACAGGAAGGGCTTAGTATAGACTAAGCAGGAGTTTCCTTTAAGGACTCTCCATGGCATTTCCCAGAGGGACTATACTAATTTACAGTAGCATTATTAGTATTCCAGTGTTCCCCCTCTCCACATCCTCTCCAATACCGCAGTTTCCAATGTATTGGGTTTCTTTGGTTTGGGGGCCATACCTAATTGTGTTCAGGCCTTACTCCCAATATTTTTGATATGGGCCATTTTCATCACTATAGAGTGACAAGCACACAGAGCCTGGCAAGCTACCCGTGTCGTATTTGATATGCCAAAAACCAGTAACAATTATAAACCTCATTCCCATGACCTGAATGAATGGTTTGAGGCTCTTCATGTTCCTGGAGTGAGCTGAGGCCCTTGGGCTATACTAGTTCATAACAGGGACAAATGGATATGTTACTGGCGCCTGCTCAAGCAAATCGACGAACAACAGGAAAACAAGTGATACGAGTGAAGTGAAGAGTGACAGCCTTATTGTGGTCTTATTTATATATCTAGTAGATGATATTGAGCATTTTTCCATGTTTGTGGGCCAACTATGTCTTTTTTTTTTTTTTTTTTTGCTTTTTTTTTAGGTCACACCGGCAATGCTCAGGGGCTACTCCTGGCTCTTCATTCAGGAATTACTCCTGGTGGTACTTGGGGGACCATATGGGATGTTGGGGATTGAACCCAGGTCAGCTGCATGCAAGGCAAATGTCCTACCGCTGTGCTATCGCTCCGGCCCTCCAACTATGTCTTCTTTGGAGAAATGTCTATTGTGGTCTTTTGCCCATATTTTACGTGGGTTGTTGAGTTGTGAATTCTTTATATATTTTTTAATGTAATTTAGATATCTACCCTTTTTCAGACCTAGTAAAATGTCTCCTGTTGAATGCACTTTCCAGTTCTGCTGTGATATTTTTGGCTTTGCTTTGTTGTTTGTTTCTTTGGTTTTTTTTTTTTTTTTTTTGAGCCACATCAGTAATATCAATTTTTAAAAAAAATTTCAGGGGCCAGAATGATAGCACAGAGTATAGGACATTTGCCTTGCACGCAGCTGACCCAGGTTCGATCCCCAGCATTCCATATAGTTCCCCGAGCTCTGCCAGGAGTAACCCCTGAGCGTCACTGGGTATAACCCCAAAAAATTTTTTTTTTAATTTTAATTAAAAGTTCTGGGCCAAGGAGGTGACTCAAGGGATTGGCACATATGCTTTTCACACAAGAGCCCAGGTTCTATCTCTATCTCTAGCACTAGCACAGTTCTACCTCTTTCTCTCTAGCATGGTTCCTGAGAATAGCTGTGAGCAACTTCTGAGCAAAAAAAACTGGAAATAGGCCTCCCTATCCCCAGCACCTCTGGGTGCAGCACAACTTTGCCTCAAACAAACAAAAACCACAAAAACTAAGTTCCTAGACAACATACCCTTGAAGATTATATATCAGCAATTTATTGAGCATAAATTTACTGAGCAGTTACAGCTTACCAGGTCCTACATACAATTTTTTAATTTTCATGCAAACTTTTAAAATTATACAGATATCATACTCCCTCGTGATATTTAGTGTAAGATATAGCATGTTATTCAGTCCTGGACCCTTCACAAACACTGTGGAAGGTACCACTGGCTTTGTCTGGATTTTGTTGCGAATAGGAGTCATTTTCCTGGGTAGTAATCAGTGGCCACCAGGGCCCGGGTAGTATATGGTGCTGGGGATTGAAGTTGGGGCCTCACATATGAAAGACAGGCCACTTGAGTGATTATCTTGGTTTGGTATGCTGTTTTGCAATAGGAAATCAGAGCACAGTAAAATTCTGGCCTGAGTTCATACAGATAGAGAATAGCAGCAGAACTGTAATTCCAACCCAGGCTATATTCTTTTTTTGTTTTGGTAGCCAAGACACCACGGGTGCTCCAGGCTTACTCCTGGCTCTGTGCTCAGGAACTACTCCTGGCGGTGCTTGCGGGACCATATGGGATGCCTGGGATGGACCCGGGTCAGTCGTGTGCAAGGCAAATGCCCTATCCGCTGTGCTATCACTCCAACCCCAATGCATTTGATTTTTTTAAGGCACATTCTGGTTGTTATGAATAAGGGAAGTAAATGTAACTACGTAAAGGAAGCCTTTACTCTTGCTAAAAAAGTTCTGACTTGAGAGGACGTTCACAGTAATCTACATGTGATGAAATAATATCATTTCATCACCATGCACCAAAATATGGTTTTGATGTCATCTGATGGTTATATAAAGAAATAGCCATTGTGGAGACTGGAGGAATTGCTAATAGGAGCATTTAATACTGTTTTTCATGACTTCCTCTGATCTATAATATTTCATGATAAAAAGAAAATTTAAAAAGTAAATGTTCACCCTTTGACAAGTGCTGAATCAGAGAAGGTTATCAGATAATGCTCCTCCAGGCTGGAGAGTTACACTGGGCCCAGCAGGAGGGTCGCAAGGCTCAGGCAGTTACTGAGCAAGGTCCACCAGGCAGAGTCCAACACTGCCAGACTCCTCCAAGGGGGCCACAGCCACTTCTCCCAGTGATTAGGGCTCAGCTAGTTAGATAAGCACCTCTGGGCAAAAGCAAAGAGAAAGCATGCAAGCCTTGTTCTACACTCAAAGAATCTGTCTCCTGAGTTAACAACAGGGCCAGCAGCCTGGGTCTCAAAAGTTCCTCAGGTGACCTGGGAGAGGATTAAGGATAAAATAGGATTCTGGAATCGGAGACATAATACAGCAGAGTAGGGCAATAGCCTGGCACATAGCTGCCCTGGGTTTGATACCCAGCTCCACATTATGGTCTCCCTGGGCACAGATTCCCATCCTGTCAGGAGCCCGTTCCCACCCCTGGATCTTTCACCCAAACACTTGGATTTCCAGAGGGTCAGAATGGTTCCCAGCAAGCATTCTTATCGTGCCTTATAAAACCCTAGTGTGGGCCTTTCCTCGATGCTACATATAAGCAATGAACTATAATTGTGAACTGTTGATTCCTCTTAGTCTCTCTCCTAACAGGTTTCTAAGGTTTTCCTGGTGACCCTAAGGGGATGGAGCTACCTGATGCTGCCCTAATGGAACAGGACAGCCTGACATTGGTTTGCTGCTCCAATATCCTAATCCCCTGTTTGGGGGTCCCACCCCAAGGTGCTCAAGGGTCACCCTTGTGTTGCCAGGAATCAAACACAGGCCTATCAGATACACTAGGCCTTGAGGTCTTCTCCCCAGCACCAAATGATCTTAACTCATGCTAATCTACAAGAGCAGCACCAGAAACTCACTCAAACGCTGGATTCCAGTTTACCTCTTACTTTCAAGATAATGTAAAGAATCTCGTAGACTAGCTGCTCTAGGGGGGAAGTGCACAGAAAACACAGCCTGAAGCTAATATATAGACTTCCTGTTTTCCCCCTATCCTGTTTGTTCCCAAACTGAACATTTGAAGAAATAGACAAAATAGAAGTTTCAAACTCTCCATTCCACCTATATGAATCATTTTTCCTGTGGACAACTTGACTGGCTAGCAGATGGGTTCAATTCCCAGCACTACTTATTCCCCTAAGCACCACCTGGCGAGACCCCCAGGAAGCACTGAACAGGGAGTAGCTCCCCCACTGGATATGCACACACACACACACACACACACACACACACACACACAAAAGCCTGTAAATAAAATAGTCTCTGAGACAAAAGGACAGGGAGAAATATGAGGATTGCTCCGCCATTCTGACTGCAAGAAAAAGCCTTTCCCATCTTGTAAAGGCTAGAGTGACAGGGGTTGGCTTTACAACATCATATGAATGGACTCACAAGGGACCAGACAAGGAAGTTGTTCACGGGACAGGGCAGCCTGGGATCAGTAGGACTATCGCACGGGAGGCGAGTATACTGCATGGGATGGGACAGGGAAGTCGTTCACGGGACGGATAGCATAAGGACCAGTGCAAGGACCAGTGTTCATGGGAGGCAAGTAGGCTGGTTGGGACAGGACAGAGAAGTCATTCACGGGACCAGGCTGCAATAGGGACAGAAAGGGTAACATCGTTCATGAGTAAAAGAGAGGCCTGAACATCCAGGGAGGGACCTGGAACCATCTACCTTTTCCATACAATAAACTAATTTTCAATCTTCTAAGTTGTGTATGCAAATCTTTCATGCAATTTTCATGAACCCATCAGCACAGGAAAATCCGCTTTCAGGCTAACCTATTAGGCTTAGGTGTTTAACAATGTGTAATCCTATTACACATGCTTGAGGATCAAGACTATTAGGCGCTGCTGCTAAATTATGTTATGGGATCTGGCAAGATGGCCAGATCCTGAAGCATATCCTTTGCATGTAGAAGCTGTGAATTTGATCGCTGGTACCACATGGTCCTCAGAGCCTCATGAGGAGTGACCCCTGAGCACTGAGCTGGGATTGTCCATCCCACCACCCCGCATGAAGTGAGTGCTGGTCCTAAAACTACAACAACAACAACAAAATTTGGTTACAAGTAACAAAGTCCTCAATCAATACAAACATAAGCAGGGGCATCTTTCAGAGGGCATGAAATCCAGAGAAAGACCCCATCTGGTATGGGAACTACATCAGCACCCTCTCCTTGATTTTTTGTTTTCTTCATGGCTTCAGTGCCCCTGCATCCAGGAATGTAAGAGGCAGGACCAGTGCCATTCTGTGTCCTTTCGCCTCTCTCAGTGGCCACAACATAGCCTGGGAATGTAGAACTGTGGGACTGAGTCTTTTACTTGCTAATTGTGGTTATTTTGTTGTGCTTTTTGGGGTCACACCTTGCGGTACTCAAGGCTTATTCCAGGCTCTGTGCTTAGGGATCACGCATCTGATCAGGGATCACTCGGCGGAACCATATGAGGTGCTGAGGAATCCAGGTCTGCCACATACAAGATGGACCCTACCCACAGTACTATCGTTCTGGCCCCAAGAGAGTTTTTACTTTCTTCATCTTTATGGACCCAAGAAGAAAGGGAAATGGACAGAATTGGAAGATAGGTGAGCTAACCGTAGCTTCTTAAACTGTGGGTCCTGATCCCATGGGGTCACGTAACTGAATAGGGTGTGAAAAATGTGGCAACATTCATACTGTGCAGTGACTAAGACCTACTTACAAACCAAACACATAACAAACCCAAGGTGTTTTTTGGCAATGCCTACAGTGCTGGGGAGAGGTATCTCCTGGCCGTGCTTAAGGGTTACTCCCAGGTAAAGATCAGGGTTGAACCGATGTGTTCAGGCTTGCAACTGAACTATCTTTCTAGCCTGAGCAAATCTATACAGCACAGGGCACAATCTTCAAATGAAATTTCATCAGGCTCTATTTAATTAAATCTAGAAACCATTGATTAGTTACATACGAATACATTATCAGAAATTATTAAGATGGCAATCAAGCATGAAGAATTCCACTGTCAATAATTACACATTGTTGTATTGGTCTTTCATTCTCTGTTGGAACTAATTCTAATCTTTGAAGAACTTCTGTTCCTTCAATTAATTGCCTAAATAGGAGAAAAAAGAAAATTTTAGTTGTTCATAAGCTTTCATATTCGGTATACATTCCTACACTGAGTTCTGAGCCAGGAAAATGGCTCAAAGAATTAGAACAGGGCATATGGGAGCCCTGGGTTTGATCCCCAGCAACACAAGTTCCCCTGGCCAGTGTTTGATGACTCTCCCCATCTCCCAAGATAAAACAAAACAAAAACCCAAATTGAGTCTTGAACAGCTTAGCAAACATCAGTTGTGAACAGCTCTGGTTGACTATACCATGATTTCCTCACATTGCCTCTAGGATTTCCCCAGTCTATTATTCTCAACTTATTATTCTCAAATCATTCTTTATTTATTTATTTATTTATTTATTTATTTATTTATTTATTTATTTATTTTTGCTTTTTGGGTCACACCCAGCGATGCTCAGGGGTTACTCCTGACTCTGCGCTCAGGAATTACTCCTGGCGGTGCTCAGGGGACCATATGGGATGCGGGGATCAAACCCGGGCCGGCTTAGGCCTGCAGCGCAAGGCAAACGCCCTACCCGCTGGGCTATCGCTCTGGCCCCTCAAATCATTCTTTAAAATGCCAATATGGTATTACCTCCTTGCTTAAAACACTTTCCCATTACACCTAGAGAAAGGCAAAAAAAAAAATCTCTATATGGAGGTCTTAGGAAAAAGCAATTGTGTGGAAAGCAAGCTTGAGACCATGAGTTTGACCCTGATGCCACACTCATGCAGACTGCTGCCATGGTGGCCCTGTTGTTGGGAACCCTTGGCCACAGCAGTGTGCTCTTTAGGCACTGCAGCCAGGTGGGTGAGCATGACAACTAAGAGTGTGTGAACCCTGGTGAGCACCACAACTAAAAAAGCCGTGCAAGATCTACAGCCAGTGTGTCCCCCACATCTCCCTGAGACCCAAATCTCTGGGCATCCCCAGCTGTGCCCCCAAAATAGAACAAAACAAAAAGGTAGATTTTTCAGGGGGTGGCACTGAGTGATTAGTTGTCTCAGAAGGGACAGTAGACCAAAGAAGCTTGGGAACCTCTGAGAGAAAGGATGTAGAGGATCAACTAAGCACAGGTTTGAAGGTAGGGAATATCAGACAGGTGACAGGAAGACAGTGAAATGATCCAAAAAATGGTGGAGGTTATTTGTTTTAACATCAAGTGAACAATGCAATTTACAAATCAGAGTCTAGTTTATTAGGCCCAGGTAAAATAGAAGGCAAAAGATTATTTTAGGTGACATATCTGTTAACATAAAATCGCCTCTTAAAATAATTCTCCTTTCGATTGGCCCATATCCAAAAGAGTAAAAACAAGTGCTGGTGTGGATGCGGGAAAAGGGACTCTAATACATTGTTGGTGGGAATGTCGACTTGTACAACCTTTCTGGAAAACAATATGGACATTCCTCCAAAGACTAGAAATTGAGCTCCCTTTTGACTCAGCCATACCACTCCTGGGAATATACCCTGGGAAGCCAAAAACACACAGTGGAAACACCATCCGCACTTTTATTTTCATGGCAGCACTATTCACAATAGCCAGAACCTGGAAACAACCAGTATACCGAGAACTGATGACTGGATAAAGAAACTGTGGTACATCTATGCAATGGAATACTATGCAGCTGTTAGGAAAAATGAAGTTATGAAATTTTCCTATAAATGGATGGACATGGAAAGGATCATGTTGAGTGAAATTAGTCAGAAGGAAAGAGAGAGATATAGAATGACTGCATTTATTTGCATGACATAAATACATATATACATATTATGATACCAAAATCCAATGTCAGGTGAAACGTGGATCAGGATGTCTTACCAAAAGTGGAAATTACCACAAACGTGTGGGAGTCAGAGGTTAGGTAAGACAGAGAAGGGATCATGTGCGAATAAATGTTGAAAGAGCTAATGCCAACCTAGAACTGAGCATTAAATATAGGCAAAAAAAATGCACATGATGGCCTCTAATTGTATGTGTTGCAACCCACAATATGTAAAAGGAAAAGAGAGAGAGAGAAAAGAAATAAAGAACCTGCCATGGAGGCAGGCTGTGGGAGGGAGGAGGGAATGGGGGACATCGGTGGTGGGAAATGGGCACTGGTCGAGGGGGGGGTGCTGGAACACTATGTGACGGAAACCTCCAAACATGAACAATGTTGTAATTGTATATCTCATGGAGGTATAATAAAATATTAATTAAAAAAAAAGAATTCTCCTTTGGACTAAAACCCAATCATAAACAGCTTTGTAATTGTCTATCTCATGGTGATATAATAAAATTTAAAAAAAGAAGAAGAAAAAGAAATCTCCTTTGGATGAAAATGTGCTTTCTACCTTTTTCAACCTGGAAATGTCATAGGAAGGATTATAATGAAGGAATTTGTGGTTAAAATCAAGGCTGGCATAAAATATTTTCATGGTATAAAGAGTAAATAAGGGGCCGGAGCGATAGTCCAGCGGGTAGGGTGTTTGCCTTGCACGTGGCTGGCCTGTGCCGGCCTGTGCTGGCCCTGGTTCGATCCCCGGCATCCCATATGATCCCCCGAGCACCGCCAGGAGTAATTCCTGAGCGCAGAGCCAGGAGTAACCCCTGAGCATCGCTGGGTGTGACCCAAAAATTAAAAAAAAAAAAAAAAGTAAATAACTATCACAATGGAATGGTTGAAATAATCAAATGCTAAGAAAAAAATGTAACACTTTCATCATTTAGGAAAGACAGAGACCTACATTTATATTTGCTTCATTACTTAGAGGTAAAAAAAATGGAGTGATAAAAAAAATATGCACTGTCCACTTTGGGTCCATAAAACCTTAAGCATCTTGCTAATAATACTTCATAATTAATACATACTAGCAATATAGCTACATGACTAATATTATCATTAACAGATATTTACATATTTTAAACTGCTCAGAAATAAGTTACTTATAGATAATTTTTAATCTACTTTACAACCTTCATAGACATTACATAAGTGGCTTTCCTTTTTTACTCTTTTATCTATATCTAAATCTATATCTACATTAACTAATAATATAGGAATATCTATATCTACACTACCTATATCTACATTATTAAGAATTCTGATATTATTCATACCTATTAAGGGTTGTCAATATCATTAATAAAGACCAAAGGATGCATGGATGAAGATGGATGGACTAAATATTATAAAGGCTATACCTAAATTGTTTTTATAGTAATTGTTTCTAAACAGTTCATATTTTAAAACTTTGTTTCTATTTGTCTATATTTATATTACTTTGCTTTAAAACCCTATCTTTATTTAACCATTAATTACATACAATATTTATTTTTTGTTTTATTTGGTGGGCGGAAGGCAACACCGCGTGGTGCTTTTGTGTTACTCCTGGCTCTGAGCTTGGGGGTTCTTCCCAGCATTACTAAGGGAATAACGTGGGGCCAGGTATTGAAGTCAGGCCTCCTTGCAGAGCTTGTGCTAAGACATTCACTGATGTATCTCTCTGTTCAGCCCTCCAAAATATTTTACCACATTTTACATATGAATAATTTATATATTACTCATAATATTTACATATGAATATGGATAATATAAGTTATTAATATGTTACATATAATACTTAAATATGAATATCATATACAAATTTACAATGCACTTACCCAAAAGCAACATATTTTTTATCTAGATAGGGAGTTGGTTGTAGGGTGATATAGAACTGTGACCCATTGCTGTGACGACCTTTGTTAACCATTCCAAGAATTCCCTTTTATTATGAGGGATTGAAAAGTTTTCATCTGGAAAAGACAACAATCAGTGGGTCATCAAAATATTGCTATTATTTCAACGAACTATAATACAAATATCAGAAATAGAATGCTTTCAACAATACTTTCACAATTCATTCCACATTGTAAATATTTTCAATTATTTTCAAATATATTTAATTATTTTTGGAAGGGCTTGGGACCATACCCTGTGGTGCTGAGGGGCTTACTCCTGGCTCAGAAATGGAACATACGTGATGCTAGAGAACTAACCAGAGTTGGCTGTGAACAAGGGAAATACCCTAGCTCCTGTACTATCTCTTCTACCCCTTTGTTATAAATATTTTGTTTTATATTATTTTAACTTGCATATTAAAATGTCAGTATGAGGGTGTAGAGAGAGTACTGGGGCCAGGGTATTTGCCTTGTACATAGCTGACCCAGTTTAATAGTTGACACCTGTGCACTCCCAGAAGTGATCCCTGAACCTAGAGGCAAGGAGGAAGCTCATAGCACCATAGGATTTTGCCCCCCATTCCTGAAGAAATACCAAAACAAAAGATGTTAGCGCGATAACAACAAAAAGATTGACAATAAAATCTTAACAGACCTATCTAGGGGCTGGAGTAATAGTATACTGCGTAGGGCCTTTGCCTTGCATGTGGCTGACCCAGATTTGATCCACTGCATCCGCTATGGTCCCATGTGTACCACCAGGAGTGATTCCTGAATGCAGAACCAGCAGTAACTTCTGAGCATTGCTAGGTGTGACCCAAAAATCAAAGTTAAAAAAAAAAGATTTGGGCACATATATTTTGTTTTTTAATATCATGTATAAAAACAACTATGCTAAGAAAATCAATTGGGAAATGGGCCATACATGGTGATTCTCAAAGGCTATTAATAACTCTGTGCTCAGGAGTAACTCTTGGTGGTGCTCAGGGGATTATATGGAGTGCCCAAGATTTTCACCTGGTCAGCTGCATGGAAGGTAAGTGTCTTTACCCCTATGTGAAATCTCTTCAACACCGAGAAAATAAAGTACTTAAATGTTGATAATAAAAGGAAATTAATACATACTCAGTTTTGGTAAATAAGTCTAACCTAAATTTTCATCTCAACCCATGTATGGACTGACCAAGATGTCATGATTTTGTGTGTGTGAGGTAACGAGAACTGTACAGTGGCTGCCAGGGCTGCCCTTCAGGACTTTTTTTTCCAGGATGAAGAAAGTAAAATTTGCCTCCAAATTAAAAACAGATGGGAGCTGTGGAAAAGAAATGTAGTGAAAGTTTTTCATTCAACAACTTTATAAAGTTGAATTGGGAAAGATGAATGTTAATTATCCATACGATTTTCTCAAACTAAAATTGCTATTTGTATTTTAAGTTCAAAGTCATACCAACTAATGAAGCCCTATCTGTGATAGTTATTTTAAGCTTACTGCAAACTGAATAAAGGCCTTGAAATCCTAAAATCATAAAACTTACAAATAAGAGCATTTTTATAATGCTGTTGTAACTACATTGATGCTCCATATTTGTTTCAGTGGAATACACAAATAACATGTTAGTTTCATAGAAAAAATACAGAAGAGAAAGCAACCCAAAATAAAGATCCAAAGAGTTTTAATAAAGGTCTTGATAAATAATATATAAGGGCATTGCTCTTAGATATTATAATTAATTTTTCTTAAAATCAATTGTATAGAAAAGAAAATTTATAGAGTTTTGGCATTTCAATGTTTGCTGTTAGTTAATTAGTTTGGGGGGCTACAACAGTGGTGCTCAAGGGATATTCCCAGGGGGTGGAGCGATAGCGTAGCGGATAGGGTGTTAGCCTTGCACATGGTCCACCTAGGTTCAATCCCGGCATCCCATATGGTCTCCCGAGAACCACCAGTAGTAATTCCTGAATTCAGAACCAGGAGTAACCCCTGAGCATCTCTGGGTGTAACCCAAAAAGTAAAAAAAAAACACAGGAGACACTCTCATCTCGGTGCTTTGGTGCTCAGGAATCCTATGGGTCACCTGAGCCTCCTACATGCCAAACAGGCATTCAGCCTGTTAAACTGAGTTGTGACATTTTTACCTCAAATTCTCTATGCTGATGGGGAGAACTTCCAAAGCAGTTAATCCTAACAGCTATTTTTTTTAAATGCTATTTGTGTGATGTATGAGGCCCCAGATACCCGTTTGCCCAAATGCCTTGATAACACTTTAATTTTTAGGCTATGGTAACTGAAGCACCTGCTATTCATAAAGAATGAAAGAAAACTAGAAACACAGCTCAACCAGCTGTGGAGTCTGTTTCACCTGGAAGGAGGCTCGGAGTTCGATTCCTACCACTGTACAGTCCCCCCTGAGCATTACCACGAAGCAACTCTCAAGTACCAAACTCAGAGTAAATCTAAGCACTGCCATGTATAGTCCCAAATACAAAATTTTTAAAAAGAGAGAGTAAAAGAAAGCAAAAAGCAATAGTACAGTGGAAAGGGTGTTTGCCTTGCATGCCACCGACCTAGGTTCCATCCCTGGCATACCATATGGTCCTCCAAGCCTACCAGCAGAGGTCCCTCACCACAGAGTCAGGAGTAAGACCTGAGGAACAGCCAGGTGTGGCCCCACCCCAATAATAACAATAATAATAATTATAATTATTATTATTATTAGAATCCTGGTAGAATCTCAGGTTTATCTCATTACAATGTCTGTAGCAGAAGTGCTGAGAGCCACCACTTACAGAATCCTTAAACTCTGTTGAAAGCTGGCATTATCCCTAATACTCTATTAGGGAGAGAACATAAGTGTTTATTTAAAACATAAATAAGAATTTAAGTGTAAATAAGATTAGTTTCTGAACTTAAGGTAAAGCTTATTCTGATGCTTATTATTATGGAACAACTTCAAGTCTTGGGAAAACATCTAGCATTCTCATCAGCAAAAGCATAATCCAACAATTTGGAACATTTCTGTGGGAGAAATCTGACTAAGACACTGAGTAGCACCTGAGCACCTCCAGATGTAACCCCCAAAACAAAAAAAAAAATAAGCGCATAAATAATAAGCTACCTAGTGATTTTGGTGGTGCTGGGAACACAAAGGCTGTCATGTATGCGAGGCAAGGCACACTACAGCTCCAGCCCCTGCTTAGCATTTAAAATGCTTTTATTATGTGGGGCTGGAGCAATAGCACAGAGGGTAGGGTGTTTACCTTGCATGTGGCCAACCTTGGTTTGAACTCCAGAGCTTCATACTGTTCCCGAGCATGCCAGCAGTAATCCTGAGAGCAGAGCCAAGAATAAGCCCTGAATAACGCCAGGCGTGGCCCAAACTTACACACACACACCAAAAAAATTTATTTTGTTGGTTCTTTGGGCCACACCCAGCAGTATTTAGGGACCCCTGGCTCTGTGCTTTGGTGACCACGATGCTGCCAGGGATCAAACCTGGGTCTCAACACATGGAAAGTAGCCCTCCAGCCCCACTGAGTTTTCTCTCTGGCCCTATACCAGAATTTTAAAAACTTTAAAAATTCTGCTTTAATGGCATTATTATTATTATTATTATTATTATTATTATTATTATTATTTTGGTTTTTGGGGCCACACCCAGCTGTAACGTAGGGGCATTCTCCTGGCTCTTCATCAGGGGTATTGTTAGGAAACCATTTGTGGTGCTGGGGATTAAACTTGAGTAGGCCATGTGCAAAGGCAATCACCCTACATGTTGTACTCTCAGACTCATTTTATTTTTAAAAAAGAGTCAACCCAGTGGTTCTTGGAAGCCCAGGTGGCCACTCCTGGTGATAATGAGCATAGCAATACAGACCTGAAAATTTGGGGCTCAGGTTGGCCATGCTGTGCTGTTTGGGCCTGGAGGCACTTGGGGGCTAGCAAGACTCTACTCTGCCTGCCTTTGGTGGACCTTGCAGTATGAAGGATCAAACGCAGATTTGCACATGTGTGGCGGGCACACCATCTTTTGATCTTGTAGGGCTCTGAAAGGTTTCAACTCAGTTGGCTCATAAGGGAAGTACTTGAATACAAACAGTTTCACCCCCACCTCAGCTTCCTGGGGAGAAACACCTGCAACTGGCCCAGGCAAACAAGGAGTGCTGCATGGGCACATCATAAACACCCTAATACGCCCTCGAGGCACAGTGTTATAAGCCATATCCAGCCACACCTGGTGTTAGAACTTGCCTCCACAGACTCCAGACACGCCTCCCACCTCCCAGTACTTTAAAAACCATTCAGAAGCTGCAGTTCTTCCCACGCCACCTCCACATACAACAGGTATTTTTCAAGATGAGGTATCATATTTATTAAATTTCTTGATCATGTGATATATGTAAAATTGTGTTACGTTTTTATTAGGTTACTGTATTTTTTATTGAGGGGGCAGGAGCATACTCGGCAGTACTAAAGGCTATTTCTGGCTCGGGCTCAGAAATGATCCTGGCAGGGGCCGGAGCAATAGCCCAGCAGGTAGGGCATTTGCCTTGCACGCAGCCGGCCCGTGCCGGACTGGGTTCGATCCCGGCATCCCATATGGTCCCCCGAGTACCGCCAGGAGTAATTCCTGAGTGCAGAGCCAGGAGAAACCCCTGAGCATTGTCGGATGTCACCCAAAAAAGCAAAGAAAAAAAATCATCCCTGGCAGTACTCAGGGGACCATACGCCAGTCCTAAGGCTTTGAACCAGTGCTATGGGGCCAAAGCTGCATGTAAGGCAAGTGCCTTACCTCCTGTTCTATCTCTGGCCCACACTACTTTATTTTGAATGAATCACTGGGAAGGGTTTTTTTCTTTCTTTTCTTTTTTTTTTAATTGGAGAGAGTATTCCACCAGGGATCAATTCTAAGATTCTCATATGCAAAGCATGTGTTCTAGTCCTTTATACGGGCCTAAGGATTTTTAACCTCACTTTTCTCATAAATGCTGTGGTTTTTATTGAACAATCTGGCATAGCGCAGAGATCTTTAAGAACATATCATTAGCTGAACTGGCTGTATTTCCTACAAACTGGCAGCAGGGGCCCAGAGGCCAATTCTGCCAGGTGGTGATTATCCCTTTGGTTGTGTGTTCTCTCAGCAGAGGGCACCTAAGGTCTGGCTGGCTCTGGTTTTGTGTGAAGTTAGTAGATACGCCGGGAAGCAAATGCCTGAACATGTAATTTCACGGGGGCAGTAAAATAGTTATTTTGTGGTATTTTATTATTTTCTTTTGTTTTTTGTTTTAGGGTCATACCCAGTGATTGGCAGGGGTTACTCCTGGCTCTGCACACAGTGATCACTCCTGGAAGTGCTCTGGGGACCATATGGGGTGCTAGGGATTGAATTCAGGTCAGCCGGCTGCAAGACACACACCCTTCCTGCCGTACTATCATTCCAGTCCCTCTTTTCAGTTATTAATTGGATACGTTTGTTCCCCCCTTTCCTTTCTTTACACACTGGTTTTGGTGGAGAGTTCACAGAGATTTTGACTGCCCCAGTCTCATCAAACTTTACTCCTTCAAACCCTTAAACTCACTTCATTATTGCATGTCTTGGTGTTCTACTATTTTGGGGTGGGGTAGAAAATTGGGCTACATTCAGTGGTCCTCAGGGGATGCTCCTGCAGTGCCTGGGGTGGGGGGACCCTGTGGTGCCTGGGATCAAGTACAGGCCCTGTGCACTCAGGCCTTGAGCCCTCTCTCCAGCTGGGCCGTGACTCTGTCAGGCTCACCTGCAGATGTGGAACCAGGCATGGAATGTGCTGCTGGAGGCTGGTTCTTGCCTGCTGAGTTTGGTTTTTTTTTTTTCTTTTTCTTTTTGGGTCACACCGGCAATGCTCAGGGGTTTCTCCTGGCTCTGCACTCAGGAATCACTTCTGGTGGTGCTCGGGGACCATATGGGATGCTGGGAATCGAACCCAGGCCATCACAGGCCGACTGCGTGCAAGGCAAACGCCCTACCCACTGGGCTATCGGCTCCGGTCCCAAGTTTGGTATTCTTTGAAATACCCGTTCAACTCACTTTGAGGGTTGATGTTGCCCAGAGATTTTACATTTTTCTGCCTAATTCTTTTTGTCTTCTGTTGGGACTTTTATGCCACTGCTGTATCACCGTATCAGGTACCATGTCTCGGAAGATTATTAATGCACCAATTCTAAGCATGAGTGATGAGTTTCGAGTCTGAAAAATACCCATTCTCTGTGATCCTAGAATAACTCATTCTAGGAATTTATCCCAACTAGAAAATATAATTGGGCAACCAGGAAAAACAATAAAAAGGACTGACAAAGCTGTTCTGAAGGAGGATGGGTGT